>VBVQ01004653.1:0-14081 GCA_011636635.1 Tetramorium simillimum | reverse complement strand
TGAATAATGTAATGAAAATATACATGAATAAAAATTTTAATAAAATTCACTTTTCATCTCATTTATAATCTTCAAATTTGCTTCAAGTTTATAACCTGTATCGCCTAAGTCACGTTTCGTCTGTCAATTTCAACGCATGCGCATAGAAGACGAATAGGACTCTATATCTTTCTCTCTCGCACAGATCTTGGCCACACTTTGCAGGCAGCATTCTCCCTCCAGGTATATATGCTCTAAGATTATGCTTTACGTCCTGCGATTCGGAGTTTCACGTATCGACCCCCCACGAATCCGTACAAATCGGAAATTAGATCCCGGTCTGTGAGTCGCGAGCTTCCCGGTGGAGAAAAGGAGAGAGGGAGAAGGCACACGGTTATTCGCGCAGCCCGTAATTGGAGTCCGGAATCCTGAAATACGAGGCGGACCCCGGGCCACCTGTCGAAATGGAAACGTGGAACGATCTCGACGGAACGAGGCGGCTGCGAGGCCGATAAAAAGAGAGCTCGCGCGCGAGATATATATACGATACACGGACAACGTGAACACCGGGATCGATAAAGTATGTAGGCGTGCAACTATCGACGAAATCTAGAGAAGTATTTCGTACGCCACGAGGAGGCGGCTATCGACGAAATCTCGACGAGAAGCTTCAACGGTATGCGGGGACCGGTTGAGGGGCGGCCCCGTAATGGCAGAACTGCATTGAATTTACTGATCGGCCAAGTTTGTCGACTCCGTGTACAAGCCGTTGGCGTACATTGTTGTCCGAAAAGTATCGTGACGTGAGTCCACTTGGCCGTTTTTATTATTAACTCGTTTGAATGAATATACGCGGCTTTGCAGCGGGCAAAACACGGCCTCGCGTAAAAAGGCGCTCGCATTGTTGCAAATATTGTGTTATTTTTATGCAAAAGATAGCCGAACTGCATATACAGCAAAATTCTCGAAAATGCAGCTTGATACGAAGCTTTGACGTAAAGCTTTTACGAGTCTGTTTGCATCACTAATGATGATATCAATTTAAATTTATTAGCATTTAGGTTTTTTTTCTTAATAATGTTCCTTCGTGTCCAAAAACACAATGTTCCAAGTACAATAATTATCATTTATCAACGAAAAAAAGAATAAGAGATCAATGCATTAATTTTCATTTTTCGATTCTATTATGCAATGCAAAATTTTTAAAACTAGTCGAAATGTATGTTTCGATTATATTATCACTTCAATATTTCAACTAGTATCACAAAATTGCAATCTTTAATGTAATCTTTAATGAAAAAGAGAACAACAAGTGTTGGAAGATTTAATACATTGATTTCCGTATATCGCAAAAAATTTCCTCAAATCATTAGAATAATAAATATATATTTAATAATCCTAGTTGTGTATTATTAATTTATTTGTTGCATCATTATTTTGCTTTTTAAATTTCACGCATGTGATTTAAATTGCACAAGACGTAAAAGTATCCTTTAATAGCGCGTTCGCAACAGATCGTAAGATGCATAGAATCTAACGAGATTAAATCGTACAGTATCGTCTTTGCGAGAAGTTACGACTTCAAGTGAAGAGCCTGTCATTTCATTCTTATTTTCGTTTATGTCTAACAGCCGATCGTCTTTGAAACGGTAAAGCGATAAAACGACTGTGCACTAAACCGCGATCGTGGATAGTATACGGCGAAAGGTGAAGCAGATGTTGCGGTCAACTAAAACGATCGGTCCGATCGCGAAAATAGCGGAGAGTAATCGTATTTTCTTCAAAGGAGAGGAAACGAACTGCGTTTTACACAATCACGATACCGAAAAAAAATACGATTGCAACAATATGGCCATTTGATCAGGCGAAATTATGTTTTAATAGAGTAAATCTTAATAAAATAATATACACCATTTACATACATAAATAAAAGCGCGCGATTGATTTGAAATTATGATCAAATTGATATGAAATATCAATTTGATATTGAAAGTGCAAATAATCAGCGTTTTTTTTTTAGCGATTTCTAAAAGAGCTGTATTCTTAGAAGTGCGTTTTTTTACAAAATTATATACGGATTCCAATTGTCTATCGTTTGTCTATGTATGTTCATAAATATTATTGGGATGCTGATGATAAATTTTTTTATTTTAATTTTTGCAAGATGAATAAAAACAATTATTTGTAGACAAATTGTCGACAATCAAATGTCATATCAATTTTGTAAAAATTCACATCATTCACATTCGAAGTGTAAACTTCATACATACTTTACACACCTTTTTAAAAGTAGCCATTTGTAAGATATTACGGAAGATAGTTTGCTAAATGAGTGCCTTTAATCAGCCTAAATCAACAGCGAAAAATGTTAGTACGTACAGTTAAACGTGACTTCTACGTCATTAAAATTTTAGTTGCTAATGAGACAGAGAAGATTCACAACAGGTTATTAACTCCGATATACAGGTTGAAGAGACTACCTAACTAGCTTGGTCTGTTCATAGATCAAAACAATTTACCGAGATAACTGTAACAGTGAACTCGCGTACGCTGAGCCGACATTAACACGCATTGGTCTAGGTGGTCAATCTCGGCGTGAGATGATTGATAATTCTCTTGTAAGCGTTATCAGCCGCAGCGTGCACGCTGTTATGTTCACGTCAGGACCGTGACGCTGATAGACGAGTTTTATCTTTTCTCCTCGCTTTCCCTTCGGGTTTCTGACCGTAACTTGTTGCCTTTAATTCAAAGATACATGTCGACGTGTTAAACGCCCCCCCCCCCCACCTCCCTCTCTCTCTTTATGATTCTAGCCCTCATACCGGATTTTTAATTTCCCTTCGTCTATTAGAAAGAACAGAATAGTCTTATCCAGAAATATTTGTTATCTTTTATAATTTATATAAAACCTTAGATATTAACTAAATTAAAATAATTTAATAGAGAATATTTGTCCAAAATTATATATAAAAAATAAGTCAATCTTTTAAATTCATTCCTATTTCGATAAAATAATATTTTTCGTGTTTAGAAATGTTTTTTCCTTTTTTTGAATTATACTCTGTTAAATGTCAAATTATACTCAATTTAAATTATTTTTAACTATTCCTATTTTAACTATTCCTGTGAAAAATCCACTGGCGACTCGATTTCTACTCGGCATATCGTTAGATTAATTAAAATAATGAAATTATATAACAGCATGTCAACTACATGTATTAAAGTATTAATTTCGATGACACAGAGATGGTAGTTAAAAGTGACAAAACATTATTTACTTTTACTTAATGTAAGGAAATGGTTTAAATTTGTTCCTTCAATATGTAACGTGTAAATTGTGTGCATAACAAAAAAAATTCTGCTCTCTAAAAATTCCCCTGCTTGCTTAATCGTGCTTAATTACAGGCATTATCTAAAAATTATTAGCTTCAAAAAGTCGCCAGCCAGTCCTATATCCCTCTATCGCTACCTGAGCTACCTTACAATCGTGAAGAAGCAGCATTAACGGCGCATTCGTATGCAGAGTCGAGTACCAGCTCTCGATCACGGGCGGCTCCTTCTCTCTCTCTCTCTCTCTCTCTCTCGAACGACTTCCTCTCTCCCTTGGTAAGCCCCTTTTCCAAGCTCGCCGGGCCCTGAGCGATTGCGGTGTCGACAACTTGAAGTACATATAAACTCACGTATGCGTAGGCAGAGCGACGGCACGGAAAGCCACGTGACAAGAGCGTAATGAATCTACCTCTCCGAACGAGCATACTTCGAGGACGGTCTCGAGATAGAAACCGCGGCTGCACGGCGGAATTCGAAAACTGCACGCGATTAATGTCTCTTTGCTGCAACGAGCCTTCGAAGATGCGAGAGCCGAGTCGTGGGTAGTTGGAGCGCGGCCGAAGCGCGCATTACGGCGTCCCTTTCGCGGATAATCCTGCGATCAGCGGGACCTAATTATCCCGTTCTCTCGTTTGTAATTCCGCGAGCGCCCGTGTTTCGCTAATCTCCATTTCAATGTTTAAACTCACGTCGGCCGGGGGGAGGGAGGGAGGGAGAGAGGGAATCGTCGCGATTAAGACCTTGAGTAAGGACCGATCAGAAACATTCTGTACGGGTTTAAGATATTTCACGATAACGCGACGAACCATAAGACTCGACTAATGAGCGTGGAGCGTGGAGCGAGCAGGAAGGGAAGCACTCGGTGGCGCGCAGTTATCTCACTCGAAGCTCGCGTTTCAGCCGGGAACGGCTATGCAAACAACCGGAGAACTGGTCGGGAATCGTTCGGCAAGTGTGTAAGTACTCTTCAGGCGGAGACTGGCGGGAAATCATCATCACCGGCGGCCGAGCGCGAATAGTGCCGCCGCCGCCGCCGGTCGCGCCCGAAGAACGATTCCCCGGCTAATCGGCCGATCCGCACCGAGAAGAATCTACCTCCATCGTCTCCATCATACCTATATGTTCGCTCGCGGCCCGCCATATCCTCGCAATAAACCCGCGGTGCGATTCTCTTAATTACGTTCGCACGGACGATAATCTCAGGCCTCGTTAAGTGCGGTGCGCGTCCGAGATGAAACGATTTCAGCGGGGATAAGTGGGATAGGTAAGGGAGGAGACGCAGAGTGCTTTCGGTAGGTGTGCGGCAGGAATAATAGCGAAGGACGCCTAATAAACCTGCGGGTGTCCCGCTGCGCGGAAACGGGACGCGCCGGATGAGGCTGTGAGCCAATTACGGGGCGCCCGCGCGTACCGCGCGCCAAGATCTCAACAGTCGATTTATATGACACTCGTCTCGTGTCCGTACATGTATGTATACATACATACATACATACATACATATGCGCTCGGCAAAGATCCGGATTCGCCTCAAGAAATTACGATAATGCGACGGGACTAAAACCGAAAACGACGAAAAACCGACGCATTCTTTAAATGTCTTTAATTTTTGACGCGACAACTTATATTTTACACCTATTATTGTTGAAATATAGAAATTCAGAACTTGTCTGACTGCTTTTCGTTTTTAATACTTTTCTACATTTCTCGTCACATTCTTGCATATTCTTGGCTAATTAATTTAAAGAATTTACTCTCTTAAAGTCAATCAGAGGAAACTCTGCTGATTGTCAATCAGCGATTATACATTGATTGTCAGTGTAAAGTATAGCACTGAATTTTTCAGTGCTATGTATATGTCAGTGCTATGATTCTCAGTGTTTGTATACATATACACTGACTTTACTGATTGATACTTTAAGAGAGTAGGTGTCTTTTTTATGATAAATATAAATTCGTAACGCTAACGAGATTAAAATTAAATAATGATTTGTTATATTGTTTCAATACAATTGTCATAAGCAATTTTGCGATATTGAACCTATAACTTCTTATTTTTTTACAGAAGCTCCTGGAGAACTTGGATGGGTGCTGACTCTTGTAATAGTGTCCCTAGTATCAGCCGGTATCGGAGCGGTAGTGATGATGACTCTTCTCCATTGTCGAAGGTTAGTATTATTCTTTTACTTTTTCATAAATAGAAATGCATCTTTGTTTTGGCTACAAGTATACTTAAGCGAGACAAAAGAAAAGATTGAAAATTGTTTTCGCGCGACACGGAATTAACTACCTCTTTCTCGTTAAATCTATCTATTGGATAAAATCAATCAGAGTTAACGGTCGCTGAAATTGAAATCCTATTGCGCACACTACCCAGCGCGCAATCTTCACGGAGAGACGCTTCACTCGAAGGCTTCGCGAAGAACAGCGAAGCACTATGATACGGATCATCGCGCGCCGACAGATTCGCGAACCGATCGCGGTTTCATCTTACAGCCGCACGCGGTCGATTCTCTTAAATTACCACCTACCGGCGATACGTAATCGAGCGAGTCGATCGACACTAAGAACGAGGATAGAGCGGTCGCTAACTAGAGATCGATTCGGTATGAATCCGGCAAGTGACAGACTAACGGGGCGTCGAAAGGGCAGAAAAAGAAGAAGGGAATGGTACACGAGCATCATTACGAAAGAATCATGACTGCGGTCAGATCTCGATTAGAATTCCTGAGTAGTCAGGAAACGGGGGTTTTCGTGATCGCAATCTCCTCTACGTCCGCATCCTCCTCTACGTCCTTTTCATAGAAGATGATTTATTAAACTTGATTGCCATCTTGCATGTTTCTTCACTTGTAATTTTTATGGGGAAAAAAAAAAAAAAGAAGATCATATAATAAAATGATTTAGGGCAGTCGTTTTATTAACAAGTCGATTATCTGATGTATATGAATAGTCAGTCATTACTGACTTATGTTCAGCGAAATATTCCCATTTGTCGTTATATTAAAATAATTAATTTAAAAAATCCATTATTTTATCGCAATTACCTTCAACAACAAATATTTCTCAGGATTTATCGATATTTCTATTTGATCTGTTACAGGATAAAAAGTGCCGGCGGCAGAGGTAAGCGAAGTTCTGTCAAAATATGTATAATCTTTGCAAAATTTCGCCACAAAATACCATGGTCGCTTATAATTTTAACAAATATATCGTAAATTTAGACACATATGAATTTATCATGCAAACGTGAATCGGTCCGAGTCGATCAAAAGTCATTCGTAAGAAACTGGGTAGGGTTACGATTAGGTTGGTCAGAATAAAGGGAGGTCTGGATTTATTGCCGAGACACGGACTAGCCCTCCAATTATGTCGAATTAACATACCATGTTCGGCGTGGCGGGTTCGCGGCGGCGGCGGCGGCGGCGGCGCTGACAGGTCAGGTTCGAAATGATTCCCAATTATCCGAGTCCCCCCTACTGCGTTACCTGCTCTCTCGCGCGGGGCCCTTCTATTCGCCCGTTTCTTCATCATGCGTTAATATACGACATCCACATTCACAATAATACAATCTCGGATATGCTTTATAAGAGAGACCCCACAAAAGGTACCTTCAAGAACGCTTCTCGCTTCATCATGTCATAAACTTCAAGTAGAAAAATATGGCGAAACACGTGGACGAGAGAGAGAGAGAGAGAGAGAGAGAGAGAGAGAGAGAAGCGTTCTTGTGAAACTAACATCAACATAATACAATTCAAAGAGATACGTGATATAGAAAATTATATCAACGTTTAAAGTCTACGATGTGACGTACTATTTATTGTATCATATTAATTTGATTTCATTATGGTAAACACATGAAAGTGTCGTTAATGGTGTTGTAACGTAAAGTGTTGCAGAATAAATTATTTGCTCGTATTGATCTCTGATCTCTGAAATGGGCGAAATCGACTGTGCACTCGTCTTTACATAATGCGATCTCGGAAAAAATAGGGCGACAATCAATCGAATCAATAAACGTGACGGTTCGAAAACATGAGGCACGCTCCGGTACCATGTCTGTTATCGGAAAGTAAAGGAGATATATCTTTCTACATGTTGACGGAGACAGCCTCACGACGCGGCGACCGCGACCGCGTCTCGTCGTCGCTATTTCCGTCGGGCGACCAACGACGACCGTCACGGTTTCAGACACGGTGAAAGGAGTCGAACGAGCGAAAGAGCGAACCCCATTGCGGGAGACCCCATACAGACCTAGTACACGAGCGTGAGCGTGCGCGTGCACGGCGGTGGGCTGACGACGTGCAGCACGTCGCGGTCGGCGCGAAGAGGAAAGAGAGCAACATCACGTCGTTGGGGCATCGAGTGCCAGCGTCGATTGGAGTTTAATTAGTTCGCATAATGCAAACCGTTCAAGGCGGTATAAACTACGAGACCGTCTGCCTGCGAGACGTTCTCTGTCGTGCTGCTTAAAGGATATAACCGATGCGACGCGACGCGACGCGACGCGACGCGACGCGACGCGGCCGGGCGACGTAAAAGACAGTGAAACGCGTCTAATTAACTTTCTGATTTAAAATCAGCCGCACAACACGATACGATCGACGAGCGAACGGCGGCGAATGTAAAAAGACGATGAGCGAGCGAAAAGGCAGGAGGGGATTGTGCTGCTGCTGCTACTGCCTGGGATGTAGGGGTCACCCGAATTAATTATCCGACACTCGTTTCATTGAACCTCTTGAATTACTATCGGGTCTTCGATTTAAACTTTAACCTGCTTAAACTCTAAACTAAAACCGAAGATTACATTCCACTAATTAAAAAGACATTTATTTGAATATCTGTAACGTAAAATATTTAAAGAAATATACCTGTCAAACTTTAAAAGGAGATTTTTTAAAAAATTATTAATCTTTCTTATTATTTATAATATTGCGTTTTTTCGTATTGTAAAATTATTTCTTGAAAAATATTGGCGAAAAGATATTTAAAAAATTTGAATTTTTAATTGTTTACAAATAAACCGAAATAAGATTATTTGGTAATGATAATATTATCAGTTTTCGTTCCTTTCGCATGAATAATCGTCCAAGGTGGTCCGCGCAGGGCAATTTGTATTTGCAACCCATAAGATGCATAATTTCGTTGTTCTCGCCTCAGGGGCGAGCTCTCTAGTCCGGTTTTAGAACGGATAACCGCTACGAGAGCGGAGAGGCACGAACGACTAAGATACAATTACACGTTAAGACGCGATGATTTATTGCTACTTCTTGAAACAACAGGGTCTGTGTTAATCCCCCGTAATAATATGTAGAAGAGAAAATTTCTCAATGACAAAATGGAATTCTAAAGAAAGCTTATCGCTATAAACGGCTTATTCTCTTATGACAAGAGTAAAAGCTTACAAAGATATCAATTTAGATAAAATATATGTATTTATATATATATCTAACATATTATCCTTAAAATCGTGTTATATACGATTCATCGATCGATCTTGTTGTATATAACACGATTAACTTGTATATTTTAATTACGTATTTGGGGATTAAATGTAACTAAAAATTCTAATACAAAAATATATCACAATTAATTAATTTCCGAATTGTAAACGAATCGAAATTAGCTAAAATATAGTATTCACGCTTTTAATTCCGGGTAAGAGTAACAAATAAAAGAATGAGTAAATAAATTACTTGCCTCGTACGGCTGCTCGTCGATGCGCGCGATCGAGATGCCTGGAGATGCCCGCCGTCCGTCCTCCTCTCCTCCCCCCTCTAGATCTCCTCTTCTCATTGTCAGATTCCTTCGTCTCGCACACACAACATTCGTGAAACACATGATTAATTACGACCAGCGCACTTTGCATGACACTCCCGAGCTTAACTATACACGACGCGTAATTCGCGAAATATGCGAGAAATTATTAAACGATCGATGTATCACGGTTATTGAAATCACTCTCGAGTTCGCAAGTCACTGCTCCATTCTTTCAACCTGCAAGTAACGATGTAACGATCAAGTCGTATCTAGACTAACGGATACTCGCACCGCACATCTCCAAAGAAATAATTACTGCATAAAATTGTAACACGAATTTGTAATTCTTATCTCTTTTCGCTTTTATTGAAATATAAATGAATAAATCATATGAATTATTTGCATCTATAATCATAACCTCAATATGCTTGTGAATTATTAATTACGAGAGTTAACGAACCGTGTCGCTTGATAAGCAAATTGTTAGTAATGTCAATCAAATTAGCAGCGTTTCCCGTCTTCCGGTACTTGCCGCGATCGCGTTCCGAGGAATATGCTGGCTGGTCGACAAAGCGACGATCGTTGTTTAGCGTCGCTATTGTTTAGCGTCGCCGTCTTGTCGCGCGAACGTATCTACGTAAACAAGCGCGCTGTAAAAGCGCGCCGACCGTGCTTCTTTCTCAAATTTCAAAATACTTGGTACTTGGGTCTCACAGGTTATCCTTTTCCCTCCGCATTCGAAGGAGAAAGATAACTTCTCTGTCAGCTAAAAAGAACAGATCTTTTGATTCGTAAAATAGACGCACGCTAAATATTTTATTCCTTATAAATTGAATTGATTATTAATAAACGATCATTAATCTCCAGAATATGCTCTTCAAGTATTGTACGATAAATAGAATACTTGATATCTGCAATGAGAATTTTACAATGTGAATCAATCAATGTTTCATTTATCGAAAAAATTTTGTAAATTGTACTCTTTAATTTTATGTGTGTTAACATGTAAAGAAGCATCGAAACGCATCAGTCTTAAGTATCTTTGTAAGATTTTTTTAGGAATACTTAGACTTTTTATTAGGATTATTTTTCAATATTGCCAGTATCTCTTTCGGATGTAACCTTAGCATTACAAAAACTAATAAATTCGCAATTTAAATCAATAATGGGCCTGACCGGGGCCTGACCGTTTGCGAAACACAGCTTTATCATGCCGACATTTTATAAGATTACAGATAATTGAATATCCTGCCGGGCAAAAAATAAATTAGTGAAAGTTCGTTAATAGTACATTCTTCCGTGCATAAGGATTGCTTTAAGTGCCACCGGGCGAGTAGCGCGTTAATGGACGGCTGAAAGAGGCTGCTCTCGCGCAAAAAAGAACATGTTAGATTACCGTGCGATCCTCCGTATACAATGACGATCGAGGAGTCGAGTAGAAAAGGTGAATCGAATCCGTTAATCGGCTTATCGCGCCGTCTGGAACGATATTTTGGATCAATCGATGTATAATACGTCAAGAAACCGAGATGCTTGCTACGTGCTACAAAATCTTTTGTCGTATAAATTGAAATTTTACATCAAATTGATTATAACATATTCATTGAATTATATATAATTAAATTAACAATACATGAGTTACGTAAAGGGAATAATTAGATAAAGGGAATAATTTTGAATATAATAATTTCTTTTATTTTACTTATGATTTCTAGTAGATTTTATTTCATCAGATTTTCAATTTTACTATCATAATTTTATTTTCAAGAGATTCTTTACATCAAATGATAAAAACGAGAAACAATTTGCATTAAAATTCATTCGGAAATTTATTAAAGACTCTTTCATAAATTCACTATATCGTATATACTGAGCGTTTATCCGTTAATTGATTATTTGGCAAGAAGTAATAAATAAAACATTTCTGACATATTTAATCCTCATATGTACGTACAAAGTACTTGAACAATGAGGAAACTCTAAGTATCAATAATGACTTATGATCAAAAATTATGGATCTAATCGTAATATATGGTATTCAATTCTTATTATACGATATCTCACACAGAGTGACATAACAGCAATGGAAGGCAGGAAATGAATTCTACGTACGGAGTACCCCTAGCTATCTGATCGTGACGAAAAAGCATAACACTTGCCCTCCTCTCTCTCTCTCTCTCTCCCCCCCCCTCTCTCCACCGTTGTCACGATATGCTCTCTAGTGCCATACACTTTTCATGTGTCGCCCAATTAATATTCTACTTATCTATTCTAATAACTGATATGCCGCAGGTGATACGGCACGACAGTTTGAAAGAACGAACGGATTCGATTACCTAAACTCGTTCGGAAGGTAGAAATCAGATCTCGTAATCAGAACGTTGATCCGCACGTTGATCACCACCATTTTTATGCACGGAAACAGTTTCGCTGATTGATCGTTCAATAACTTTTTATGCCATATTATCGTTAATAAATACCATTTATAATAATACCAAGAGTAATAGTAATAATAAAGCAATAGTAAAAGTTTTTGATGGGGAAACGAAATATTACTTTATATTATGGGTAGGAATATGGGTCGGAAATTTAAAGATTATTAAATTCTTAATTCTTTTCTTAGAACTTACTTTATTTAAAGAATAATAGACGCGGGTAAGAAATATTTATAAGAGCGCAACCTCTTTCTCTCGCTGTTCTACTCTTCGACACATTATTCGGCTTGCGAGAGCCGATCTTTCTCACCTTAATCTTGCCAAATCTTACAATAATATTACAATACGGAATAACGCGTCATCATCACGATTATGTACAGTGTACACAATAAACAAGTCCTTCTCGAAAAGTCGGTAACCGAAATCTAATTGAAATAGGAATGAATAACGTATATGTATCGAGGATACCTGCATCAGGAAAGGAACTTTCCTATACTATGTAGAGATATTCCTATATATCAGAAAAACAAAGTTTTTGAAATTTTTCGAGCATTCACAAAAACAGGACAAAACGCATCGTTGTGTCTAATTGTAAGAATGAAATGAAATTAATAACGGAAATAAAAAGAAAATAATTAAAAATTTGAAGGAATAAAAAATATATGTATCACAGTGCAATCGCGCCGGAATTGAATTTTGTCATATCGGTTAAATTGTAACGAGAACTGGTTCACTACCGTTGCAAAATGATGACAGGAGGATAAATCGTCATGTGCCTGATCCGCTCCCGCAATAAGCAGATTAGCAGAGGAATGTTAAGACGCAAATCGTAATCGCGCTCGATATCAGCGTAATATTAATAAATGCGATTACTTTTCATTTCGGTATTAATCGATGACATCGAGCAATCTGGCAGCATTAAGCAAAGTAGTCACGCGTAACTGTAGAGATATAACGGATTTCCTCCTTTATTATTACGACTTTAATCGCATCTTAAATCGAGGCAGTAACAGAAGGAAGTAACAGAAGTACAAAATATGCTTAGTTCGAGCTAATGACTTTTTAACGAAGCTAGGCACCAAGGAAATAGACTACGATCACATTTTATAGTTAACTGAATATTCCGTTAATTGATTATTTGGCAATAAAATCGCAAATTAATTGTATAATAAGTAAAATAAAAAAATCTTTCATTTTTACACATGTAAAATTAAATGTGACATTTGTTGTTTTTCGAAGATCAATCAAAAACCTTTAGGCAATTAATGGAATAGGAGAAATTTAGAGATTTGATTAATTGCGGTGAAAACATATTCTTAAAAAATATTCTTAAAAATGTTACAAGCGAAAGCAATCATTTATAATTTTATTAGAAATAATATAACTATAGGGCAAATGGACCGAAAAAATGAGCGTGTCAAGGTTAAAGTTATCAATTACCACAGTAGAGTTCCATAAAAGTGTAAGCGAAAGTACGCTCGAATCAACGATTTCAACACGAATCAACGCATCCATCAACCATTTCGTTAAGAAGCTCGTTATTATGATCGCTCTCGCAATTAGAGCGTCTTCTCTTCAGAGAAGTATAATTAAAATAACATTTCGCGCGCATCTTTCATCTCGGATTACATTAAAGATCTATGAGAGACTGATGCGCATTATGAGAATCCAGTCTCCATTTCCCGACGAATGATATCGACGCTCTTTTTAGAAGAGCCGAGCGACAAGAGCCCTTCGTACAATAGAAGAATTAGAAGAAGTGCAAGTGGTCGTGAGACAAGAATATGAGATCATTTTCACGGCAGGAATACGGAATACGGAAAGAGCACTAGATTCCTATAATCTTTTTTTTTTTTTTACCTCCGCGGCATTCTCATAAGCCTACTTACCGTCGCGGCGGCGTTTCTGATCCACGAATTCCCAAAATCTTTTTCCGTTCTCCACATCTCGCCTATTCTCTCTTCTTTCTTCTTTCTTCCTCCCCTATCCCGGTTCAACCACCCGCCTCACCCTCTGATACGCGCTGCAACCCTCGGTACGCTTCTATGAAGGCCCGTGACGGCGCGATGACAGGCGCACAATAAGACCATACAGAAGACAGCCGGTTTTTCTTTTGCTCTATACGCATGTCATAATGCGGTGATTCGGGCTTGCCCCGCTCGGGGTTGCCGCTCTATATACGGGGGCAGTTATTTATATTTGCGCATGGGGTGTATACGTGCACGTGGGACCATAAGCGTATCGGAAT
This sequence comes from Tetramorium simillimum, assembly GCA_011636635.1. Classification (NCBI taxonomy): domain Eukaryota; kingdom Metazoa; phylum Arthropoda; class Insecta; order Hymenoptera; family Formicidae; genus Tetramorium; species Tetramorium simillimum. The sequence continues at coordinate 332 of VBVQ01004653.1, read as the reverse complement.
TTCGGGCCAGGCCTCCTCACCTGGCACTTGACGTGCTTCGCCGCGAGAAACGCGTCCGTCCCGTGGACTGAAGCGGATCCCGTGGATACCCTTGTACCCTGAGAAACGCGAGAGCTAGACGAAACCCGAGCCAAGTCGACTTTCGCGTCGACGCTACGCGCCAACGAATTTTTCCGGAGCAACGAGCAACGAGCAACGAGCAACGAGCAACGAGCAACGTGTGTGTGTGTGAGAGCCTCTCTTCAACTTTTTGTTCCAGCGAGCTGCTGCGGCGTCGGCGTGGAGGACTCGAGCGTGCCCGATGCCGGCGGGCCGGCGGGGGCGGGTGGTAC
>VBVQ01004652.1:0-14071 GCA_011636635.1 Tetramorium simillimum | reverse complement strand
TGTATAAGAGACAGGGCTACGAAATACCTCTCCCGTGCCCAATATTCTCTTCTCGTTTTACGATTTTCCCCACGGTTTTATCGCGAAATCAATAAAATATTAAATATTAAATAGCCGCAGATTTCCAAAAGTTTTGCAAGCAACACTATTCGGAAGATGTAATTTGATGGAATATAAAGTGGAAAGCTGATATACCGTTTATTTGCTGCAACAAAAATATAACTTGGAAAATATAGTTTTTCAGAAAATAAATTTGAATATTTTCAATCGTTAAAATTTGGAATATTATTTTTAAATGCGATTTTGACGTAATAACTGATTGCAGAGAAAATATCAGCTTTTCATTCGGTGTATTGAATTTTCATTATTTTTTTGTAAACAATTAAAAAAATGACAATTTTTGAGCCGTGTCGTTGTTGTAGCAGATAATCGATACATATAAAATATTTAGCAAGTTGCTAAAAAGAAATGCAAACGATTCGAATTATTATGAAAAAATTCATCTCCGTCACATTACGATCGAATCGCAATCGTGCCATTCTTCTTTTATTCGCGCTGCGACTTCTCGCCGCTTCGTAGCTATGTGCACGTTTTTCTACGTCATTGTGATCCTGGTGGGCGCGGGATTGATGCTGTACGCGATTTTGATGGTGTACGGGCTGGTTTAATGACCACGCGAGGTAAACGTGTACACACGAACCCGGACGACGTGTGACCGGAGATACACACAGTTTAATTAAACTTCCCGAATACCCGACGTACGAATCACTAATTGACGTATACGTATAGAGAGAAGGGATTTCAGCGGTTACGCACTCTTGTAGACGTGCCGGTTCTCCGAGTTTGCGGATCCCTCATCCGTCGAGGTCGGCGTGGTGGATGGTGGATTTCCGGCGTCCGGCGACCCGCCATTGTAGCTCACCGTGAAATAACGATGTCTCGAGCGCTGAAAACAACGAATATCACACATCGGAGATATTGCGTCGCGTATGCGATACCGAAGATCTCATCAGACTAACGTAATCAGACATCACGCGAAAGAGACGACTTTATTAACGACGTAATCTCGCAGGGCTGTAAACCCGAGGAATCCTCAGGTTGATTGTCCTCGGTCCAAGTCGCGTCACATTCTTCATGGTCCGCGAAGACTTCAGAATATTCGGAGCATCCCGTGAATTATTCGTCGTCGATTGGATTGCTTCGAAGTCGAGCCGGAAGTCGGAGCCCGAGGAAACGAGGGGCGGGGGCGGTTACGCGCGGCCCCGCCGCGCCGCGCCGCGCCGGTTTCCGCCGGGACGAGTCACGGGCGCGGAGTTACGCGCTTCGACCCTACCGAGTGCACTGACGGTCGATTTCTCGCTCAGGTAAATACAGCGCAATGTCAGTGTACACACGGATAAATGTACATAGATACGGGAGAGATGCGGATTACGGTCGCTATCGGGCGATGAGAGTTACGCGAGGGAGGTCCCTTTCTTGGAGCGGAGCCAACGAGATCTCGCTGTAAGGAGAGTACTCGTCTAGCGGTCATCAGCTTTCAGACGAAGGTTTATGTGAGTAATAATGTTCGTGAGAGAGAGAGAAAGAGGGGTAATACGGCGAGAGGATACAGCGGAGACGTGAGGGATTTGTATAATCGGGCGATAAGTTGTGTCGCGACTTGGAATTGAAACGAGCGCTGAAAAGCTTTCCGGAGAGAGCCTAATTTCAGTCATTAATCTTCCGCCCGATCTCGCTTATATGTGAATTTATTTCGGATTCAACGTTTCAAATGCAGCATAAATTATTCATTTTTTTAAGTAAAATTTGCCTCGTTCGCTGCAGCTTTGTTAAAGAGAAGATTATTAAAAATCGATTATGACAGGAAGGCAAGAAAATTAATTGAAACTAATTGCAGCAATTATCTTCAATTTAAGTTTGAAGACTTGGACGCGAAAAAGTTTTATTAATCATTTGATTGCTGAATTGCTTTTTGATTTGAGAATCGCACAATTTTTCCATCTTTTTATCAAGATTAGCTTAATTAAGATAATTTAAAAATAATTTTTATTTTAAAAATATTTTAAAGAAAAAATGTATTATATGTAATGTACGAGATAAATATTTTATAACCATTTTAAAATTCATTTAATAAATATGACAACAAAACAGTAAAATAATTTTGCGGTTTGATGAAGATACGTAATATTAATGTCGATAAATGTATATACAAGTTGTATACAGTGCTTACCTTGTAACGAAGTATATCAGAACTTGCAGGAGCAATGTAGGTCGAAACGATCGAAAGCAACAGGAGATAGAAGGTTACGAGACAGGGCTTTAGTCGCATCTGAAAAGTATATCAAAAATTATATCAGATCGCTGTTCGGTTATTTCTTTCATATTTTTTGCTTTATTGTTGTGGTTTCTCGGAGCAAGAAAAGAAGATATACTCCATGAACGTAGATTGATAAAGATACGAAAGATAATTGAATACGATATGGATTACTGAATCATATCGACCGTTCTTTTTCGACAAAAGACAGAGATACAATCCATTTCGATTGGTTAACAAGAAAGCTAAAAATATTTTTATTTTATCTCGTTGCACATAAAATAATTGATCTTAATCTCTACATATATATTAAATAATGTTGCAGTTATTATATAAATTCAATATTTAACAAATTGATCTGTGAGTGATGTTAAACTAGTTTTTTTCTAGGTGTGAAGTTTACTGATAAACTGCTATATTTTCGTACTATAATAAAAAATAACATTTTTGTCTTTTTACTTTCCATATTTTTTATGCAGATATATACATATATGTATCTTTACGAAATCTATGAAACATTAATATGAAATTTGAATAAAAGAAAAATACAGAGAATTGTCTTGTTTGTTTATGACGGAAAATATTTTCGTTTCCCTATAGATAAGGCAAATTTCATACTGTGTCACAATGGCACATTGTTCCGCGTCTATTCGGAATCCAATCCCATTTAATACCGCGAGGAAGTTATACTTTTTCCAATTATCTAACCGTTCGAAATTTATGTTCTTCTAATCCACCAGCTTTTTCAATATATATGCCGCGAAAAGAAAGGGGGAGAGGAGAGAAATCACTGTGATTCTGTATGCCTGGAAATTTACAGTGCTATATTCCGGAGACGTTTACATGGTAGAGGTTGGCCCATCTTAAATCTTCCGATTAACTTCGAGCGCATGGCTGGTCTATATTTTATACACGCGGCATTCGGAAATTTATCGTTAAGAATAGCATTTGTATATGGATTGCAAACGCATACAATTTTCGCCGATATGCGAAAATACATCAATCGCGATGCAAAACGTGACTGGCATGACGGTGAAAATTATTTTGATTCAATAAATATTTTTTTTATTATAATAAATATTTTTTTGTTATCATAAAACAATAAATTGTATTTAAATATGATTTGCACCCAAACATAATTATTCGCCAAAATTTTATTTCTAACAAAAATTGTCGCATATTCAAATGACATTTTAATATGTTGAATTAGTTATATATCATACATTAAGTATTAAATAAATTATAATGTTTTCGTATAATGATATTTTTTAATGAGAAACAGGATGAGAAGGCGGAGAATGTTTTATCGCTTGCTCGAAGAGATCAGTGATTCTCCTAAGTAAGTACAAAACAATTTCAAATAATCATGCAAAAATATGTATATCAGTTTTGTAATATTTATAATATTTTAAAAATTTCCTTTCTCTTTATTGAAAAATATTGTGAGTTAGTAAAAAGGAAAAAACTGAAGAAGGAAACATTGATTAAAAATTTTTTCTAACAAGCAATTTGAGTTTTAATGATTTTTTTTCAAATCATTTCGTAGCACTTAATTAATTTTTTTTATTAAAAATATCGTTTCTGTCAAGAAAATATTCGTCGGCAAAGGAACGTAGATTCTTCTCGACCGTTTGGAAATTGGCTTGGTTTTACAAACAGATATCAAGCAGAAGGCCACTCGTTTGCGAGCCACTGGTGTCGGTCCTTGAACGACAGCTGATGATAGAACACTGCAGTCTTTTTGGATGGGCCATTTAGCTTGCCTTGGTATGCGAGCAGGGATAGGGACGTGGGGGCGCACAATACAAGCAGGCCTCAGTTCTTCTTTGATCCCGGCTTGGTACGCATGTTTCTTTGTACGGTTTTCCAGAACGAACACTAGCCATAAATAAATTAGAAATCTGAAGTGAATCTTTGATTTTTTCTGAATATTGTGTGCATTTCTTTAAACAAGGTATTGACTTCTTTACATAATAACTTTTTATGTATGTTCTTTATAATTTATCATTAAATTAAATACATTAAATGTGCTTTACGTGCTGAATTATAAGACTCGTATTAATTATTAACCTCTCTCACACCATTTTTATTACCATTAAATAGTTTTTAACATTTTTCCTTCATTACCTTATTAAAAATCTGTATTTTTTCGATAATGGATTGATGAAGGAGCATTTATGAATCACTTTTGAAACGGCGATGAATTAATTTTCCAGAAAGCAATTCATATACTTCCGATTATTATTATAAATTCCTATCATTATTAAACAAGTAGTTTCCTCCGTGTCTCCGTGAAAGAGAATCTCTACACTCGACGATTGTTCAGTCGCAGATCTCGGCGGAGTACTTTGCAAAGCTAATCTTCGGAGAGCGACGAATTCGCGAGAAGAACGATGGTGTACTTCTTACTCGTCGGCTGCATCGCGCTGCTTGGCGTTCACCCGTTTGTCTCGGCCGCACCACCGAGTGGATACGGGAATACCGAGTTGAACCTGCCCGAGCAGACGACCTCCGCGAATCTGAACGGGGGCGCACAGGACGCGGCCGCGAGCATCAATAATCCGGAATCCGGCTGCCCGTGCTTGACATCGGTCAATAGCTCGAGGATCCCCGGACAATCGGACTGGATAACGCAGCGGACCCGGCAGCATCTCGAGCAGTTCTACACCCAGAACGTGATGCTGCACGGCATGATGTGCTCGTGCAACGTGGCCATGCGCGGCGCCCCGATGAGGGACGATTATCGTTACGCCGTGGGCATCGGCGCGCATAAGTTGCACACGAGGGCCGCCACGTGGAACGACGCGAGGAAGTTCTGTAACGAGGAGGGCGGCCACCTCGCCATCATTAATTCTATTGCCGAGGAGCACGTGAGTCCCTGATCCTATCGTTAAATATTATCGATTATAACACAATTATTTTTCCATATGATTTTAATATATTTACGAGACGCGCAGAAAATGTTACGACGAATAACTATTATAAAGACATAATTATATCGTTATAGCTAATCTATTGATGTTTCTTCAGGTACTGCTGGAGATATTTAATCACTCCGGACCGATCAAGGGCGCGGTATATCCGAACGAGGCCTTCTTAGGTATACAAGACCTTTATGCAGAAGGCGAATGGGTCACGGTATTGGGCGATTCCTTGGCGAAAACCGGTTATACCAAGTGGAGCGATAAGTGGGGCGGACAACCCGACAACGGAGGGGGCAAACAGCACTGTGGTGCCCTAATGAAAGAGGGTGGCATGGACGACGTCGCGTGCGACGTCCCATTTCCATTCTTCTGTGAACTCCCGCTGATGCGGGTCTTACAATGAGAAAAAAGCGACGGCACCTCGGTGCTGCGCCTGTAAAAATTAAGCATCGCATAAAGTTTATGTGCTCTTATATGCAGCATCTTAGTGCGCTCGCGTATAATGCTGGCATTCTGCAAATATCATCCATGCGGAGCATCTTTATATATATATATATATAAAGCTATATCCTCCTTTTGTAACATGTAATACCTCGCTGGAAATTTCAAGTTTCTCCCTGTCATTTTCTACGATAGGTCATCTCCACCAATAAAATGTTCTGGGTTGCGTAAATACATCTTGCGTGAATATAATATCTTTCTGGATTTTCTTAAATTTATAAAAACAATTCGATCTCTCTTTTTCTGTATATGTGGTCTTTACGCTATGATACAAATACAAAAAAAGCAAACGGACTTTTTGATTACTCGGTCGTATTATCAATGTTAAAATTAGCGATTCTAATTAGTAGCTTGTTTCTATACAGTACAGTTGTATTCCTAAAGTTTGGACATTGCAAGTTTCCGCGTTGTAATACAACGGTACTATTACGCGTTGAGTTATGTTGCGCGAGTTTACAGTAGGGTGAGAATTTTGAGTTACAGCGCCACCGCAACAATGATATTTAAAAACGACGTGTCAGTTTGTCGGATCTTTTTGTACCTTTGCGCTAAATCGGATCAATGTTTTAGTCCAGATATATTTTTTTTTTACGAGAGCTTTAAACTCGCATGTTACAGCCAAAGTATAACTTACGAACCACCACGATTTATGTTTATGGGAAATATAGCGCGTTCTCGCGCGGTTCGAGGAATAAAGAATTTATAGAGGCATTGATAGAGAGTAGAGCAAGCCGAACGATGGTAAGTTGGTATTTACGGCGCAGCGGTATAATTCGTGGTTTTTGATTTTGCGGAATCCTCACTAAATTGCGTTTGAAATTGAGAGGCGCGCGTTGAAAACGAAGACGAAGCTAATTCCGGATGTAATGTAATACTTGTGCTGAAAATCACAGAGAAACCAGACGTCGAATAGCGAATAATAATTACTATCTTCCTATTAAATACATTCTATTGAGATATTAAACGCGAATAATTATATGCTACAATATATATTCAAATTGTTACCGATATATATGTTATTGCATATTATCGTATATTCATCGTATATATTATTTTGTATATCTTTGTAGTATTTTATAGCTACCTAGTTATTGAGAACGTAAATCGACGTTCTTTATTCCTTAATCTTATATGTTTAGATAATCTTTTTGTAATACTTTGTACAGATATAAAATAAAAAAATAATACATTATATAAAATTATAAAGCACGTTTTTAACTTTTTTCTACATTATATATCTTAATTTTTAAAATTAAAAGAATAACATCTTATTATTTATTGTTATTATTTAATTGTCATTGGTTTTTATAAATTTCTAAAGAATAATTGTGTCTAATATTCTGAATTATTCAAGATATTAATAATAATCTTTTTTGGTCAAAAGAAAAGGAAGTTTATAAAATGTGAAATATTTCAAAAGAATACTCACAATACTTGTAAAATGCAAAGACAGATCTTTATATAATATTGAATACAGAATGTTATATGTTAAAGAGCCGATGATAGCCGACTATAAGATCTTTTCTTGGAGTATATAAACATTACAAAAACTTTTCTTTGATCCATGTAAAAGGAAGAATCGTTTAGCAAATCTGTGGCTGGACAATTTGGCATTTCGGTCTACAGTGCTGCGACATTGTGTTACAGTTTAGCTGATTCGGCGACTACGAATGTATAAGTCTGTTTCCATTCTTTTGTGAGTTACTAATGACATAAGTTTCGCAGTGAAACGTCGGTTTAATGAATCTCAACGGGATTGGCCTTTCTTTTGCTAAATCGAATTTCTTGCTACATGAGAGTTCGCAGGGAAACAGCAAGTAACTTTTGAACAACTTTCTTGAGCGTTATGTAATATGCTTTATGTGGCACTATCGCATTAACGCTTAATAGTAAAGTCTTTGATTAATATCAAATTGATTTTTCTGTTTAAAGAATAAACAGATGTATGTTGACAAATTTTGTAACAAGTAAAGAATTTATAAATGGTCATACTCTTCAATTTATTTCAAATAAAATTAACAGAAATAAATATTATAGATTAAATAAAATTAATATTAAAATTTAAAATTAAATTTTTAATTTTAATATTAATTTTTAAATTATGGTGAATGAGATTTTCGTAAAAATTTCTAGTTAGATGTAAAATTCATTATATTATTTAACAAAATTTAATCTACAAGTTTTATATTAATCTAGACATTTATATGAAATTTCCTTCTATATGACAGTGCCGGTTAAATTTTTTATTTTGAGCAAGTGTAGGGCTGTATATGTTCAATATCGATGAGCATTCGAGATATGCAATAAGCGTCAACTTCTGCTAGTTTTCGGACGCGTACAGCGTTCAAACCTAAAATTTATACAGTCGTAGAAAACATGACAGCGAAAAATGAATCATAACTGGTATATTACCAATAAAAATCACCATAAAAGGACAAGACGATGGAATAACAAATTGTGATATATATATATATATATGAACTCATGAACAATGTCGTCGCTCATTCTTTCGCATGACTCGCATTTAATGATGTTAGAAATTGCCGTGGAAAATGTAAGCGAATATTTTTTTATGTATACCAATACGATTTCGATATTTTATATGGAAATATTGTAAAAAACATCAAAATAGAAACTCTGGGAAGCAACAGACTGCGGATAATCTTCTTTTGATTCAATATAAAATATATCACTGTTAATATATACTCTTAATTTGATAATACTTTTAATTTATTTATCATTAGCGATAGTTGTATAAATTTTGATAAATTATTAGAGTTTTTTGATAAATTATCCAATAAATTTTTAGCGAATTTCATTGGGCGCACTAGTGCGCACTTAGTGCACATTAAAGCCGTTGTACATTGATCTAATCTGAAAGTGAAAGTGAAATATTTTAAATAATAAAATGCCCAATGAATATTTAAGAAAGAATAGCACAATAATACGCTCTCTTAAAGTCAATCAGTGTATAATCACTGATTTCACTGCTTGACTTTAAGAGAGCGATAAAATGAATTGAAGATTTCGGTTTTTAACGTGTTTCTATATTTATGTTAAGTATTCATTTTTACGTCGATTTATGTACAACAGGTTGAATGAGCATTAAGTGCGCACTAGTGCATCCAATGAAATTCGCTATTTGATAAATTATCCCCATCGCAATAACAGTTGTTTGTCCCTTGGACTACGGCGTTCGACCAAGTCATCCTGAAGAAAACTGTCGTTATGTTTCGCATGCTGGATAAAGATTGGATATCATTGTCGCCAAACCGACGTGATTATCGACCTTATCGAGGCTCCAACTACGAAAACGAGAAATTTTACGGTGGCAAATCCGTCGTCTTCTCCGTGCCGACAGATTTCTTCTGGAAAGAAACGGACGGTGTCGATGTTCAGTTATACGTTCGGAAGCAAGTGTGCAAGCATTTTGAGACGACCTCGCGTCAGAAAATTGGCTGCGCCGCTGTGCCAGTCGATAATCTGCTGAACAGCATTGCCAAACAAATCCGCGAGCGGGACGAATTGGCGGAACACTTGTCGGACTTCTATAAACGGCAGATTATTTCGAGGTGATAACGCCGAAAACCGAGGAATCGCCGATTGTTCACGTTGGGTGGGAATTTTTTTCATTGAAACTTCTCTCCAATCTCGCTATTCAATTACGTTCGTCTTGAGGTATTCGTTGGAAATCGATTATCGAGAAGGAGCTGATGTTATCTCATTAAAATGTATTACGTTTTTTTTTTACATTTTTTACATTAGCGTTATAGAATATTATTTTTACAAAAATAGTATTATAAAACATATAATTATAATTAAAACTTATTAAAATTATAATAAAAACGTCATATTAGAATGTTAGGTATTTTGAAAAAGGATTTCGAATTTAAAAGAGGAAAAAGGAAATATCGCTGGGTAATTTGTAGAAAAATGTACTTCCTTTGAAGTATCTTGCTTTTTCTTTCAAGGGAAGTGCGTTTAGTGAGGCAAGTCGTGTATAATCCTAGAGGCATAATAATACGAGGAATATGTCATTTAAGATCTATGATGGGAACGTACACTTTGTTGGACGAGAACTTCCGGGACACCGCTGCCACGATTTCGCTCTGCATTCGGATCAGTTATCTCGGCAAATGTCTCATAACAGAAATTACGCAAGTCAAAAGTAAAAGCGGAGCGTTTTACACTTGTGGAGAATCGGACGAGAAGCAGCCGTATTTCACTCGGCAGCTGACATTGGAGGAGCTTCAAAGCGGGAGCTGGATCGACATTGATTTGCCTCGTGTCCCTAGCGGTCGTTTAATATGCTGCTGTGAAGAGCTCGTTAAAAAGGAGGCCGAGGATTTAACTAGTAATTGATTAAATCGCTTTAGACGAGAGATGTTATTATAAAATCTTTATGTTTCGGAAAACACGAGGAAATAATTTGTGCAATTTAAAAAAGCTTTCTTCTAAATGAATAGCATTCTCCCATAAATGAAGCGCTGCTTTAATGTTATCTAAACAGTTAAAAATAGCTTTGTATAAAATGTATTTGTATAAAATGTATGTTTATATATTGTAAAACAAATAGTGATAATCTGTTTTGAGAAATAACTCTTTTTAAAATGAGTAATTCATTATTCAATAGAGTTACGTTTTATAAAAATCTAAAAAGCACATAGATTTTATGCAAGAATAGACGACGTGATTGCAAACAAGTTCATGAGTCGATACGTCACTGTTAGTGACAAGAGAAGCTGCTGTCGCTGTAATTGCCATGGCGGCAGCTGTTGCAGATGTTACTGCTACATACAATTGCAATGAGAACAACTACTATGGATGCAATTTCAGATATTACTAATCTGCAAATTTTCGTTACAAAAGCTGCTGGGGATATCGCCGCGATTGAAAAAGAAAAAGCACCTGATAGTGAAGTTACGGACTCTGTTCCAAAAATTGTCGAGGACGCTGATGCGATTGAAGAAGAAATAACACCTGCTGATGCAGTTGCAGACTCTACTGTAATCTCCGTTCCGGAAATTGCTGCAGCACCTGCTGATGCAGTTGCAACAGAAAAAGCACCTGATGATGTAGAGTCTGCTGCGATTCCAGAAATTGATATGGATGCAGGTGTAGTTGAAACGGAAAAAGCACCTGGTGATGTAGAGTCTGCTGCGATTCCAGAAATTGATATGGATACAGTTATAGTTGAAACGGAAAAAGCACCTGGTGATGTAGAGTCTGTTGCGATTCCAGAAATTGATATGGATACAGCTATAGTTGAAACGGAAAAAGCACCTGATAATGTAGAATCTGCTGCGATTCTAGAAATTGATATGGATGCCGTTGCGAGAAAAAAAGAAGAAATATCAGCTGATACGACTATAAATTCTGCTGCGATCCCTGAAGGTAAATAATTTGAATAATTATGTTGTTCCAAAAATCACAATCTCACTTCTTTCCCTAAAATTCTGTATCTCTAAGAAAATTATCGTCTCTAAGAAAAAGAATGAGATGTTTAATTTTAATTTTATTAAATCGTAAAATTGTTGTAAATAATGTACATACATAAGAAAAATATTCGATTTCTTTTCCATAGATGTCGAGGCAGATGCTGCTGTAGCAACGAAAAGGAAAGCGATAGAGGACATTGGAGAAAGGGCTTTCAAGAAACCGATGCTTGGAAGATACACGGCGACAATCGGTATCGCAGAAAGAGAGAAGAGAATTCTTCCACTTCCGTCGTCTCCTTTCTCGTCTCTGCAAACGTACTCTTTGTGCTGTCAATTGCAACCACATCCAACTTGTTTCACCGATTGCTTCGACATTTCACCCTGTTATTGTTATTGGACAGCCTGTCCTCCTCAATTCTTTTGCACAGTGCATAAACGAGTTTGCTAGGACGCCTCGCCATTTACGGCAACAAGTTAATATTGGCTAGATAGCTGGCAAAATAAATATAATTCGTTTTTTGGATTCTTGGAATTCAATTCCGACACAAACATCCATCCACAATTTGTTTTTTACATTCACGTTTCCTTATTTTCTTTTGTTGTTTCTTTCTTTCATTAAAGAATCTATTATTTTCCCCTTTAGGTCCACTTAATTGGCAAGTGTTGATTTGGATTAGTTTGAGATTGTAATATTACTTAATTCTTTTGTCAGATTTAATTAAGAACGTTTTTTTACATTATCGAAATCGTAAGCATAATATCAAAGTTGGCAAATCGTAGATACTAAAGTGACCGATTAGCAAATGGATTGATTTTTTTTGGACCGTTTTATCGATATAAGATGCAACACTACTTGTAATAATTTTCTGATCTGTATGCTAAAAAAATTTATTTATTAATTGTGAGATTTTTTTAAATTAAATCATATGTTTTTTCAACATTTTACAAGGAAAACCTATTAAGCATCAATTTTGAAAATTTTAATTTATCATCAAGAAAAATATAAAAAATAACATCATAATTATTAATGTAAACTTACCATGATAATTAACAAATAAACGCATGTATTTAAAAAAATTATGAAAGGTTATTTTATGTGTAAGTTGTCATATTGTTCTTATTTTCTATTATTCATTTTTGAGTATACTGAATTTATGATGCTTTTAAACAAATTGATTCAATTATCGAGCAATTCTTGTGAATTGTGAAATCTCCGAATCTCTAAATTTCTATATTATATGAAAATAATTTATTAAATAAAATTTGATGCATTTTTATTACATTTCCTTCTTTTCACTTTCTTAATGCATGCGCACATGAATATTTATTATTAAAAATAAATGCTGAAGATACTTTAGATATTAGGAATCAGCACGTGACTACACAGAGAAATGTTTCTCTGGATTTAGTAAATGTGTTTGTTTGAATTATATTTGTTTGACTAAAAAAATGCAATGAAATTAATTTTATGCGGCTAAGTATACATCGTTATTTAAGTAAATCGAGAACACGTATCATTTTCACATTGCTCGAATCCATTCAAATTTCATTTCTAAGTATTTAACACAATTTTAAAACAGCAAAAATTTCTAAATTACGAAGCATTTTCAAATAGAGATTGAATGTCTAAATAATTTCTTGGTAGTAATTTTATACTGTATGATATCACGCGTACTGGATTTTCATTCTTACAAAATCATAAAACTAATAATCTTTACTAATGCCAGTATCGAATATTATATAAAAGATATTTTTTTAACATTGGCATTAATGTCAATGTTTTCAAAAAAAATCAACGTTCAAAAATTAAAACGTTCGCTTAAAATAAAACTGACATACGTCATTCTAAGTGAATATCGTTTAATCGGTAAAAAATATTTAAAAATGTTGAACAAAAATCTTATGACCTATATTTTTTATAATAAATTATTATAGTTTGAAAAGAGCTATTGAACCAAGCTAGGTGTCAGTGCTTTTTTTAAAATTTCTTATGTTAGATCATACAATAACAAATATAAATACAAACGTTTCGACCTGTAATTAGGTTATCTTCAGTGTAAAACATATAGTTGACAGTATAATTAATAACTATAATGGGTACGTATAGTTATTAATTATACTGTCAACTATATGTTTTACACTGAAGACGACCTAATTACAGGTCGAAACGTTTGTATTTATACTTGTATTGTATGATCTAATACAAGAAATTTTTAAAAAAGCACGGACACCTAGCTTGGTTCGATAGCCCTTTTCAAACTATAATAATTCATTTATCGAACCTGATAATTAGACACTTGTTTTTTATAATAATTTATCTAAAGTTTTAATAAATTTCACGCTTTTCACAATTCCTTTCTAATTTTTACATGTTTTATATAATGAAGATCATTGATCGAAATTATACAGCGCAATGAAATAGGAAAAACGAGAATCTCATGTCGCAAATGTAGTGCTTCTTGTATCAATCAAGCTGTGAAAGTTTTCTCATTTAATTATGCTTGAAAGGAAAGTGCTATACGATCTCTCTTTTCTCAGATATAAACGGAAACTGTTCTACAACACAATTACATCCGTCCTATATTGTATCAGCAATTGCTACACTTTGCACATATGTAACATATAACTATGTAAATGTATAACAAAGCGGATAATGAAAAATATATCGTTTTTCAAACGACTATTGAATTGTTATTAATGTAAAAGTATAATTATAAAAAGTAATTAAACTTTTTTTTTAAATATGAAGCAACAATAGCAAACAAATTACTATTGTATAAAAATAGTACAAATATTTCATAAAATCTAATATTTCATATTTGTTAATATTTTTACTAAATCTATTTCATATTTGTTAATATTTTTACTAATAAAGAATTAACGCTTCATCATAC
>VBVQ01004651.1:0-14091 GCA_011636635.1 Tetramorium simillimum | reverse complement strand
GGGGAGAGGGAGGGGGGAGGGGAGGAAAGTGTGAGAGGCGGACCACGCACCCTCTGTCATCTTTCCCTTACTGCGGCGTACTTTCGCCGTTGGTTCCCTCCGCAAGGCGACAGGGAGTACCAAGATGCCTCGAAACTACGCGCTTCACCTTACCCCATTCCCTGCCTATTCCGTACCCTCTCGAACTATCGCAGTAACTAGCAGTGCCTGTAATAGCGTCGCGCTTCCACCGTAAAGTGACGTCTTTCGAAACCCAATTCAGGAACCCAGTCGCTTCTAATGGGGCTCCGATATTACGAGAGTAGTGCCGCGCACTGATTCCTCGAGCACCGAAATCACCGGGGTGGAGCTCCCTCGCCACGCGCGCGCTGTAAGTCTCGCTAGAAATTCGGATCGACGAGCCACGAAGAGGTCGACCCTTACCATGAGAATCCGCGACTGAGTTATTATATCGTTATTCATGTCTTCGGATGCAACGTCTCGTCTAGATTCACAATTGCGTCCTTCCTACGTACATCACGTGAAATAGATTCGAGGCTTGTATTTTTGAGGAAAAAATGGCCACATGTGATACATATTTTCCTTTTTATTTATTCTGCTACGTATATAACGCCCACGCTTTAATATTTCAAACTATAAACATTCTGGATCTATAGTGCATAGCTCAATAAAACATATTGTACATAATTACAAACCCCGCATATAAAGTTCTTTTTCACTTTCACGTATAATGTTGATTAATAGCGGCTGATGTGATAGCCCTGAATTTAGAATAATATATGTGCATGCAGGGAATTATAGCCGCCAACATCCTTCTTCTCTTCATACAGACTTAATGAGCCTTATAGATTGTGCTCCTAAGATTATACGCCTTTTACGCGATTGAATTATTAAACGCACCAACTCCCGGCGCGGGAAGAGCTCGTGGATTCATTAATTTTTAGAGGCCACTGCGGCGCGAGTACACGAAGCGGCTAAAATAAGAACGAATCGAGAGAGCGAGGGATGTTTTGCGCGTGATTGCATTTACCGCGGATGTAGCAACAGCCACGTAGCGGAGAGCTTGAATGGAAGCTGGTGTGCTCTCCGTGTGCTTAGCACTCGTTCTCGAGTGGCTCGCAGTACGCGGAACTCCATCTCGCCGACTCTCCATCTCGAAATGCGCGCTACACCCTATAATACACCGACCGGTCCCGCCATCAGCTGCAGCCCCCATGGCACAAACATCCGACCGCACGGCACTAAACAATAAACTATTTCCCTCGTGTACTCTCAACTAGCTACAGTCGTGTTTATCTGGGACGTGCAGTCTCTTCATTATCCACCGACGTAGCTCGCGTCGAAGTTCCGAATGTTTCGAAGGGATCGGAAGACGTAGAATATTGTCCTTCGCCACTGTGTTAGGATCGACGTAGACAAAACGTTTCGAAAGCTGTATTCTAATGGCGAAAGTTGGCCAAAGAAGATGTTCTTCCCTACCGTTCGCTTCGACATTGAAGTTTACGACTTTCAGTTCTTTAACAACAGCGGTCGATACTGACAAGAAAAACAGAAAATTAAATATCGAAATTATTTTATATGTGATAAAAGTGTTTTTGTGAGATTTTAAAAAATACTCTCTTTGTTTGTTTCAGGTAAGTTGGCAAGAGATAACTAACAATCATGTCGGGAGGAACCGAAATAGAATACCATGTGATAGAAATTGATCCTGTCAAGGTTTGAGACCATCTTCTTTTAGTACTTATATATTCTAAAAATCTACACATAACCGCTTCGACAGATAATGTTTTTTAAATCTATATTAACGTTAAATATCAATTGCAAAATTAAAATTTATATACTTGATTCAGCGTATTTTAACACGATTATAAATTATCATGTTGACAATTTATAAGAGAGACATTTAAAATAGACATACGATTTTGCCGGATTATTTTAGTCATTTTAATATCCAACAACTATCGTTCTTTTCATGCAACTATGTTCAATTACCACATTCCCCTTCCATGGGTCTAAGTTAGTAATCGGAGACACTGCATTTAGCTCAAGTTCATTAATTACAAAGCCGTGCAGGAATTTCGCGCACGTTTCCGGAATACATTCCGTGACTCGGCGACCGCTTCATCCATTATCCTAAGGACAAATTTGTTTTCCGATACAAATACAGATACTGCCGACGCGGCAGCAAAGCATGCGGACGGATCAAAGTCACCGCCGCTACAAAACGCATTCGGGATAACTTGCTGATTAATTAATCGTTGGAAATCTCGGAGATAGTCGCGATGACAATTATTCCTCGTGTTATTAGTACACTGATTATTAAAATACAAGCTAAAACACTAGCTAATTTTAAATATTAAAAACCGTCGTGACTGTAAGCAGTTCCTTTCCGCCTTCAAATATTATACGAATTTATTTTTCCAAATGCTCTCGGAGCATGAAAGATTAAACACATCTTGCATTCGCGCAGGTGGGAAGGTTATGGCCTCCGAAACTTCCTGGAAAATCACGCGCGACGATCGTAACCATCGCCGAAATCGCAACGGTTATACAACTCGGTATGCAGGCTTTGAGAAAGGCGCCGCGAGATTGAACGCGGAAAACAGCTTACGCGGAGAGGTGAAATGCGCGCCGGGAAGCCATTATTGCGGGATTCGGAATATAGGGTATGATTATTAAGTGAGAACCGCCTCTCTCGCGGGGAGACGATTACGCGGTCTCCGCGATAATAGCCGCTTGAATGGGCTTCATTAAGACTTCAGAACGGCCTGTGTCTTACCGTGGTACGCTCACGCATGACGCACACGCGTGCCTTAAAGCCTTTACATAAGTACACACGCACACGGGAACTTTCGCGCCGCCAATCCACCAACGACGATGACGACGACGACGGCGGCGGCGGCGACGACGACGACGACGTAGCTTCTATGAATGTTTAAATGGCCCGACCTTTTCCCTGGGCTCTGCAGACAGGTAGCTCACACTAGCTACGGGCTTTGACGGTAACGAGATTACTGCGTCAGCGCGAACGAGCAGCCAACTTTTTCGTATAGGTGACAATATAACAGTGTCGTGCACAACGTTCGGTTTAATAGAAAGGGATGCATGGCATGACGCGGCCAGTGGCGCGAGAATCGATAAAGGTCAAAAATTTTCGGATGACGCTACTCTTGATTAAATATTTTCGGTGAAAATGTTGCATTTCGATTCGTAGTATCATGAATATTGCATTTCGATTCGTAGTATCGTGAAAATTACTTGCAGCTTCAAACAACTATAATTCAATATTAAATAAATACAGTATAATGCATGATAGAAACTATAATATGCATTACGAAAGCATTTTTTAACTCTAAAAGTAGAAAATGCATCTTTAGTCAGACACAATATCGACAAGAAAAAAATGTCCCTCTTCAATTTCAATAAAACTTGGTAGATTTGTAGAGGAGGTCGAAATATTCTATGCATATTTTTTTTATCGGCAACCAAACATGTTTAAGGGGTGAAATCAGCTCTCAAAATCGGCTAAATCTTCTGAACAAAGTATAATAGCGTAATTTCGTAAATGTACAAAATGTACAGAATTTCGAAAGCTATCTACTGGTATAAAAATTATTATTCTTTATTATTTACCCGGTTTTTGAGGATTTCACCTCTTAAACACGTTTGGTTACGGATGAAAAAAATCTTTACCAAATACGTATAGGTGGCAAGGATTTGACCTTCTCTACAAATCTACCAAGTTTCATTAAAATCAGAGAAGAACCTTTCCTTGTAAGTATTTTATATAAATTAAGTTCTATACTTGAAAGAGTCTGATGACAAATAATTGCAAAATATACATGCAATACTGAGTACTCAAATTATTTTACACATAGGTGAAACGTATTAATGAAACGTTATCTAAATCTGTATGTCGCTCGAAAAGGCGATGGGAAACAGTATATTATCTGCAGATGAGCGTTTTAGTCCGAAGTGGTTAATGGCTACGATATATAACCGGCGTAGGATCGAAACGCTGGAGAATAGGCAGGAACGGAGCAATTGCATACAGAACTAACTCCACTCCACGGAGGCCGCTTTAACGGCGCATCACTTATGTATCGCGCGGCCTCCGACTTACAAAGCGATCCCCCGAGATTTGCAGCAGCAGGAGCAGCAGCAGCAGTAGCAGCAGCAGCAGTAGCAGCCACCGTCGCCGTCGCGTTTAGCTGCACTACTAAAAGAACAACCTGTCCCGAGTTATCGCCGCTACGTGTGGATCTTACATATGATGCACCTGTTGAGCGGTATTTTAATGACACTTTGTCAGAATATTGTTATTTAACATTCACCTCTCAAGTTCAACTTTCAGTTCGTGTATGCTCGTGAGATTTAACAGATAGCTACAAAATCGACGGTTTATTCGTATAAACGATTCAAATCCCGGATGATACATCGCTACGATTTAAAGCAATCTCTAACTAAGCTCTCTAATTTAAGATTTATATCAAATATTTAGAAACTTCGCCAATAATAATGCATATTTTTACGAAAAGAGCAGAAACGATGTGGAAATTGTTGCAGAATATAACTGATCATTTCTATGCAGTTTGCAATTCAGGAGAAAATGACTAAAGACAATAATAACGACGTAAAAAAGGTTTCACATTATTGATTAGCACGGAAGATGCAG
Source organism: Tetramorium simillimum (assembly GCA_011636635.1). Taxonomy (NCBI): domain Eukaryota; kingdom Metazoa; phylum Arthropoda; class Insecta; order Hymenoptera; family Formicidae; genus Tetramorium; species Tetramorium simillimum. Next base: position 9,416 of record VBVQ01004651.1, on the reverse strand, counting down.
ACAATTGAAACGCGCGATTAAAACAAAGAGGCTTACGTAATGCGCGAGCGTTGAAAAGGATTTTAACTGCACAGAAAGTATCACTCTAGGGCAGGATATTCAGAAATATCCTTTCCCAATTATCCAGGCCGCGTCAGATTTAGCTTTTCAGACCAGACTTGGCCAAATTGGGACGTGACATCGAACCACGTCGACCGATTAACTAAACGAAATTCTCTCGACAAAACCGATCAGAGAAGAGCGGCTCTCATTGGTTCATAATAAATTGGAGGGCGTTTCAACGTGTCCAACTCTATCCGTGCGCGGGACGTCACAATCAAACCGATTTTTTTTTCTCTTTCAACAACGAGACAGCGATCCTTTCCTCTCGCACAAGCGACTTCATTGTTACCGATGAACGATCGTACTCGTATCCATTCTGCGCTCAAGTATGCTACGCGTATGTCATGTCTCTTCCACCGCAAATTTTGAAATCTCGCCATACATCGATTTACCGTTTTCGCCAATAATACAAGAGTGTTGGGGCGCTTATTATTCATCACCGAGTATCGATCCGCGAACTCGTAACTCGCGCACGGTGAACCGCGGAAAAGCCGCGCCACAATGCAATATTCGCATGTATAACCCTCCTATTCGCATAAATGTTTATTCGACTGCGAAAGTATCTCTCGATTTGTTACGACAAAACAGCGGCCGCAGCGCGCTAACAATGCAGATATCGTGCGCGGTGTACTATGCTGCAGCGTATAAAATTCCGAATTCCAATGTCAGACAAAATCTGCCCTCGTATTTTCGTGGCGAAGGGAAAGAGGTGTACCGCTCCGAGCAACGGGCGCATCGGACGCAATTTCCAAATTGAGCTCCAACTCGGTGCAAGCAAGGCGGACACGACGCAGGTTTCACCGGCAGGCTTGGCAGGGAAGTAAACTCTAACTCAATCGACGACGGTTTAGGAAGTTTAACTAGAGCTAGCTATCAACGTCCGTCCGAAACCTCGTCTCCGCGACGCCGTCCAAGGGAGTTCTGCGATATACATGCAGATTACGAAAAAGGAGTTAGTTACTCTTACGAAATCCGTTCGATAAAAAAAAATAATTAACCTGATCCGAATTCTCCTGGTCCACGAATCAAAGGGCCGCGCGACATCCCAGTCGTAATGCATGCACGTCGAAATAATTGCAGGCCCTTTTGTACCGATCGATCGAGAACGCCACGTTATTAACGAGTTCATAGTAGTAGTGCCCTGTGTGTATGGGTAATTGCTGTCTTTAATTATTTCGACCTATTACATGACGTCAAGCCAAAGTGCCAAAGCCTTCGCTATACGTGACGTTGCCTGAAACCGCAGCCGTGTTAGTTCACATCCAATATGGATTGCGCATATTGCGGTTGTCTTCCATAAAATGCAGCGCGCAATGTCCTCGGCACTAATTCCACGGTACAATTTTAGGAATAGTCACGTTCGAAAATTTCGTGAAACTCGACGAAGTCCCCGCTGAAATTTCACACGTGCTATCTCGTTTAGGGTTTTAAAATTGTTGGCGATAATCGCGAAACTCGTCAAAATTTCGTTGGAAAAGATTGCCGGTGATGGAGGTCAACGGTGGCGGGGGTGCTTTATTACCCCGGAGGATGAACTATGATATGAAACAGGTTAGCGTTCCATAAAGAGGACGTGCCAGAGACACAGAAGCAATTTTACCGCGTAGTAGAATTCATATACCCACCTGCGGACGTATAAAAGCGAGATGGGTGAAGCGAGCCGAGGCGCTTTCCGAATAGCGCGCACCGTATAAAAGAAAAGTAGCATGATTGAACTGTAATGACGGTACTTTCGCGGTGCGCGCGGCAGGGTGGAAGAGGAGGAAAGAGAAGAACGTAGCCTCGAAATAAAATTGCAAGGGAAAATAACAAAAGGGTAAACGCCAGCCAAAGGGAAGGAAAGAAGGCAGCTTTCATATCTCTCTCCCCGTGCCTCTTCACGTAAAATTACGTGGAAATAAAACAAAACGCACGGCGCGATGCTCGGGCGCCAAGTCAACGTCAATGACGATCGCGTTCGTCAAAAAGAGTTTTTTAATAATTCCCGGCGCCGAGTATCTGAGGAACGGGGCGTGTACTGCACGTTGCTTACGCGGAGAGAAAAATACATTTTCTCCGCGAGGGTCCGGAGGTGGACGTAGTGACGTTTACGAAGCGGAGTTTATTTCGTAAAGAGAATCTACCTTGCATTTCCTCGCCTGCCACGGAGACATTTGCGAAGCGCGACCTTTTCTTTGGTCTTTGCGAGGTGGAAATCGCGTGTATGTGTGTGCGTGCGCGCGCGCGCGCGCGCGTGTGTATGCCGGGAATGCACATCGTAAACGTGTACAGCCTGCGCGAGGAAAGGCGTGTGTACACCTGACTGTTTGTGGCACCTCCTACCTGCTCCTTCTTTGAGCAAAGCAAGTCGTTATAAAATAAGGCCATCATCCCCCTTTGCCCCGTAGCTCCGCGCGCGCAAGATAGAGAGAGAGAGAGAGAGAGAGTGTGTGTGTCCTCGCGCGCGCACACGTGCGCAAACGTTCGCATACCGACCTCTTTTATCTCATATGCCTCTCTCGAGCCCCTACTTACGAGCACTTAGGAGGTGTTCACCGACTACGCTTAATACCCATGTGCCTGCTAAAGCCTTCCGTTTCCTTTCGGAGACGGGCTTGAGAGCCGAGGTCGCCCGATGCTCCCATCCCTTGGAAGAAATTCGATTTAGCAATCCGTCTCGTCGACGTACCGTCGTCTCTTACGGCGCCCGACATTTTGCAATTTTGTTGCCTTCCCTTTTGCACGGAGACGGAAAGGACACTGCGATAACGACTGCGAGCTGTTCCGTCGCGAAAGCACTCAACAAAGTCCGGCACAAAAGCTGCGCGCATAGTAACGGCGACTTGGAAAATTGTTCGATCGGACAGTCCCCTGATGGAACAGCGGATGAAACGCGTCGGTCTTTGCAAATGTCCTCGACATCTTCGTGGCGTTGACGATCGCCGCTCTCGATCGTGCTCCCGAAGGTTTAATCGACCAACTCGTCCCGTTATTCCGGTTAAAGCGCTTTTTAAGTCGCCAATCTTCCGTAGCAACCTGTAGCTCCGGGGGTAAGCGCTTGGCGCTGGCGTGTCTACTGCACTTCGGGGTAGTGAGTGCCCCTCGAGCCTCCTCGCAACACGCAACACTCAACTTAATGAGAAGAGAGACCCGCACTCTCCATCTAACCTCAAGCCACTTCGAAACGATCCGACCGTCAGTATTCGATGTTACTTGGACCCGAAGTAACTAAGATATGCATCCGTGTATACCATGTTATTTTCCACATGCAAATGAGCGTGTGCATATTGAATTAATTTAAATTAAATGCAAGATAAAATCAATCGTACAGTCGCGAAAATGATAAAACTCATATTTTAAATATTTTAAATATTCGCGCACGAATACGTTTAATCCGGGATTAAATTTTCCATAATTAAATCCTATGTTAATGACTTCGCATTAAAACTTATTGGTGTTTATCGCGTAAACCGATGCGATATCGGAATATGCATTGTTATCGCAAATGAAAGTTTTTCAAGCAATAAACGGTTTATAGCGATTATTACAGCGATTACATCCGATAATTTGGAATTTGCAGCTTTTCGAGAGATTTGAGAGCCGAAGTGTTACGCGAACGCTGGCTGACGAGCACCGTTCAAATTACAGGACACGTTCACCGACGTTCCGCGTAATACGACGCATGAGAGCGGTATAATATTGATTAGTAATTACAGCACGTAGAATCAGGGCGTAGCTTGGATAGGCGCGGATTGCCGGTTGGTATATGGACCACTTGTTGGCGCCGCGCCACCGTGCTTCGAATTCAAGACCAGGTAACATCGGGAGAACAACTTGCGCGTCGCAAACTCCTCCGGCCGAGTCGTTGTCGAGATTTTCGAGCGCACCGACCGTAAAAAGCTACGAGATCTCTCGAAATCTCAATTAAATAAAACGTTACGAAGACTCAATGCAGCGAGATATCGTATTTAATGAAGGAATTCAGTAGACAGTAAACTTTCATACTGGAAAATTCTATTATAACGAAGCTCTTGCTGTATAACCGATGCATTCATCTTATCTTTATTGCAGTGTACACAATGCATTAGACTCTAACAAACCACGCGTCTTTTTCTTCTCGCTGTTTCTTCCGTAATTAGTTGTTTCTTATTACATCTTCAGTACACGCGAAGAATAAATGTCTTTTTCGACCATCATGTAGAATGAGCTCGTGTAATTTTCCCAAGAAGTTCATTTCGCGGGTATCTCGAAATTCGAAATAACGATAAATCATGAAACGTCGGCGAATGATCCCACTGCGAACACCTGAGCCAAGGAAACCTCTCTAGTCTCTCCGATGCTCGCAAAAGTACATAAGCGCGCGCTATAACGCGAGCGAAAGGACGACAATGCTGCAACTGGAAACGATGACTCATTCTGTCGCACGGAAGCAATTTGTCAAGACTTCCGTTGGCGTTGCCCCGAGAAGGAAAACGGGTGGTCCTTCCAAAGAAACACTCTACGAATGCAACAGGCGATGTGAGACTACGTGTTATATTTACGTAGGCCTACAACATGTAAAGTGTGAGCTTGCGCGCCCGTGCACGTTACAGATTCAAGGCTCTCTTTCGCGCTCTCTTTCCCTCGTTCCCTCGCTCTATGCTGCTCGACCTCACTCTGATAGCATGGTAGCAACTGGTGGTTGCACCGGCGTGTCGTGCCAGCGACACCACTTGCATCGTTTCGTTCCGTTTGTTCTCAAATAGAGAGAAAATCCAAGGGGATAAGCGCACGGCCTTGGCTACGGTCCAAGGCCGGTCTTGTCGAATTCCGCGGCTACCGTCGTCGCTGTGGCGTAAGGCCGCACGTCGTTATCCATACGGCAGTTCGGCCAATTTATTTGGCCGAACAAGAGAGAGAGCCTGGCACGAGATCTAGTCTATTTGAAAAATGAAACCTGTCGTAACGCTCCAAGAATCTTTCAAGGATCGTCCCGAATAAGGGGGAAAAAAAAGAAAGAATGTCAAATGAAAGAATGTCAAATGACGTCAAAATACATAAAACGCGCCGATGAACGCAAGGGCAATTTTAGTTCGAAATCTTATACGCCCACAGACAGATACACAAATAGCGGCGAATAATTGAAGCGATAGGGCGCGTATGGCAATAATTCTCTCGTATCTTCTGCGTAGAGTTGCGAATGAAGATAACTCGGGCTATACATCGGTAGATAGGTGAAGGCACGGCACACGAGTGCCATGCTCCACCTCTTATCCTCGAAAAGGCTTCCTCTACACATACATAAATGATGTGGATTCTCGAAAGGGCCACCCGCGGTCTACGGCCAACATTTCGCCATCGCCGCTTTGTGGCCCTTCTCTCTGCTCGGCCCTCGGGCCGACTCAGGACCGCATCAATAATGCACCGGCTGTAAGAACGCACTAAACATCCTCGATCTGCCATTAGTATTCCCCGGGGATCCCAAATGGTGTATCAGTGTCCCACGGACCCCACAGCTTTCCCACCCCGTGCCTCGATCTCGGTCTCGCAGTACAATATATTTTAATAATGCCCTTCAGTTGCGCCTCTCCCGGCCCGTAAATACGTTTCTCTTGTAGTTCCGCGGCATTTATCATGTATTCGAGCGTCTGACTTATAACAAGCAAGAGACTTCTTTTATTCCTCCACGAGGACGCATAATGATTTTCGTTATTCACGAAATATGAGAATAATAAGCCGCGCAACAATATAGGACGCTGAATAAAGACGCACGCCGGATATACGCGAGGTATGTGATAGCGGAATATAATTATATCGCGCGCGGAAATTGTAGAGCGGCGGGGGAAACGCTTGGCGGAGAGTTCCGCGAGAGGACCCAGTAAACAAGTTTCCACCGGCACGTTTCTGCCGGGGATCTTTATTTAACGAACGGATTACGCGACAGCGATGTAAATAGCGGCGCATCGTAGCTCCGTCTTTACCACTTACTTCCGCCAGTCGCAGCGTGTACCTTTTCGCCTCGCTGCGCCGCTACGCGCATTGCGTTTGCATTATCCCAACGCAATGTTTCCGCGACTGAGCTCACCCGATGATTCACGGCGACGCGAAATTTACCGAGGGAAAAAGTGCGCGCGAACGATAATTTCAGTAACTGCAAAACCTAATCGCGCGAACATCCGGTTTGCCACAACTATCACGTTTGTATTTCTCTGTCCTTTCAACCCACATGTGTCACGTCGCTGAAGGATTTCATCAAAAATTTTTTCCCGGCCGCTATCGTTTGCTGAAATAATAAAACTTGGCAGCGGGGACATTTTTACCGGAAAGTATTGCACATATTCCGCCGGAGAGAAGACAGAATTTTGTAACTGCTGTCGCGAAACGTACCTGATATACTTTCCGTGAAACGCGGCGAACTTTCTCACTGTTCTCCCAGTTGGCGCTTATATGAAATAGCAATGGGAATTTTACCCTGGACAACGGTCGAGGACAAATCGTACGTCCGTCTGACAAATGGAAAAATGCGGCTTTCGATATCGCTGTAGGACAGCGGCGATTCCAATCTGACTCGAATTGAATCGCGGAGAGGGAAACCAATAGCAAATGCAGTCGAAAACGATAAATGACTCGTTTAAATTCAAGTGTCAAGACAAAGCGTTTCCAACTTGAACTTGACCCACTTTCGTTTCCTTCGCTCGAGCGACACGATTACACATATTAGCATTCCTATTTGCCTATCTAAAGGCGATTCCACGAGATAATTCCATTCAATTTTCCAAGGTTTACTCACTTGTGCTATTCTGATTGAGTAATATTCTAAGAAAAAAGTCTAAGCAAAAAGAAAACGTCGATCAGGAATAAATCAATCATTAAGGGGTCATTTTTCTGCTGGACGTTGCGAATTATTTGCATAACGCGATGATAGCGAGGAACGCGAACGCCGGACGCAGGGATAGAAGGGGTCTAGGAAGCAATTACTCACGTCCGATTGAATTATTTACCGATCGATAGTCGGAATACTACGACGCAGCCGGCGCCCGCAAAGAAGGGCACCCTAGAAAGTTGCCGATGCCGGATTATTAAATTCCTTAAGACCCCATTGCGAATACCTAGTCGGGAATCGATACATTCACTGAATATCTCAGACACGAAGAACGCCTCTCCCCCTGGCCATCCAGGACGGATGCGACGGAAGCAGCCCGCTGCTATCAACGGAATACGTCTTCCTTTTCTGTTTTTCAAGATCGCACAGACAATTTCGCCAGCCGTCCGTTCCGGCGCTGAGAGACTTTAATTTAATAATTCTCGACGTCGCGCGAGACGTCGTCTCTTTCTCTCTCTCTCTCTCTCTCTGTCTCTCTCTTTCTGTCGTGGCGTATTTCAAATACACATCTGAAAATTAGCCGAAAAATACCGTGGCGGAGCGCGCGTATCGGGATTAACGAGACGCTATCGGAAACGCGGCGTAACAAATTTATTCTGCCCGACATTATCCCGCATGTAATGGAGCATATCGAGGCAGTCAGTGCGCTGTGTATAATTAAATCTGTATCATCAATAAATGTACAGATGGACGGTCAAATACGCGTGTGTTCGCGCAGCAACAGCGTCCTATTAATTCCCGCGAAACGGGCCCGGCGCGTACGCATGCAGCTCGAAAAGGTCGCGCTTGTCAATAATCTTGCCTTATTACACGGGGAGAGACGTTCTCGTTGCGAACATCCGAATACGCCGTTCGATCAGATCGACGGGGGTTTCTCAAAGTCACGCCCAGGGCGATCCGCAATATAGCGCCGCGGACTCTCTTTGCACTTTCGCACAGTGAATATCCGTTCCATTGTCGTCGAGAGCGAAGCTTTGATCGAAAACACCCGAGGGTGAGTCAAGGCGTTCGAGAAGCCTCTCCCGTGATAGCAGGAGTGGTAGAAAATACACCGCCTCAAGCTGGCAATATTGTATGGAATGACGTAATCAACGTGCCTGCTTCTCTCGAATACTTAAACGGAAATTTTACGAAGTCATTCACGGCGCATTTTTTTTCTTCAACTTGTTGCTACGGCGTAATATACGTTTCGTATAATTTACCACGTAATTGCGCGAACTTTCATCGCGATCTCTCGCTCTCTCTCTCTCTCTCTCTCTTTTTTAACTAACTACGGGCGCAAAAGAGAAGCGCAGTTTCTGGAGAAGTTTCCAATAAGCCCAGCGTAACAAGTGGCTTTAATCTCCACCGGCACTTCCATTATTCCGCACATATAAAATATTCTCGCGCGTGAAATACGGACCTCGCAAGTATGCGTGATATTGTGCCTCGTATTTTTTTTTAACGATGCGAATACAGAAATAAACAGGTTATCATCGCGAGAGGGAAATCTCCGGGGAGGCGACAGCCGCACCGAGAAAGTTGGTATACTTCCGACGCGCGATCTCCCTTCTACCGACGAGAAATATTGCTACTCCGGTTCTCGAGCTTATTACCACGCGCGTCTACCGAGACGCCGAACACGATATTCGAAATTGGATGGGAGAAGATACGGATAAACACGAAGAATCATTTAACATCCTCCGCCGTCGTCATTTCGATTGTTCCTCGTCGTCGTCGACGCCGTTTACGAATTACTCTCGGCGATCTGCAATGCTAAGTTGCCCGACAGCAACCGCGCCAACGGTATTTATATCGCACTCGTCAGCTCCGTTTTGCTCCACTTGGGCACAATCGTCGAATACCTCGCTTACATTTCAAATAACGATAAAGACAAATAAAATGTAAATGTAATGTACTCTTTAATACGCCTTCTTCCCAGTTCGGATAAAATAGGGAAAAAGTTCCTTTCGACGTCTATGAAAGAAAATCTTGAAACTTCGAACCTTATATCCGTAAAAATTCTAATATCGCCTTCCGAGAAGGATCAATTTGTAAAAGTTGTCATGTGGAATAATTAAGAAGTATAACTTCTAACGAAATCCTACGGTGGTACAAAGATGGCGAAATCAAAGCCCCCGACGTATTTCGATATCCTGTCAGAGGCTTTGACTTTGTCCAACGTGTTACAGGGAGAGAGTAAAGAGAAAAGTTTTGACGTCGTAGTCGGCAAATCAAATGGCCGTGGGTGAAAAGGCGGCGGAAAGGAGAGATCGGTGTAACGAACTTCGCTAACGGGATTAACAGCCTAAATCCTTTCCCCGGTCCCTTCCTTAGTGCGTCTAGGTAGTCGTATGGTTAAGGTTTAATTACACGGCTTCATCCTTTAAGCTCAACGATTCGTAGATGGATCGATGAAATTTCATTCGCGACGGGCAGGGCGCAAGTTTAATAAATGCCACATTACAGATATATATATATATATATATATATA
>VBVQ01004650.1:329-14101 GCA_011636635.1 Tetramorium simillimum | reverse complement strand
CCTCCCGCCCCCGCGCGCGCCCTTCGTCGCGCGCATGTCGACCATGCCGCTCGCGGCGATATATCCGAACCGGGCTAACGCGCAAACCCCGTGGCTCTCTCCTCCGACCGTCCGCCCCGCTGCTACGCGGCGCACCCCGCTGTCCCGTCCACTCGCCCATTCTCTCCTCCCCCGCGCGTACGGCCGCAACGCCGCCGGTGCTGGCGGTGAATGTACGACGCGTTACGACGCTGCTGGGTCCTGAGGGAAAAGGCATCGCGACGGCACCGCTATATCTCCGGCTAGATATACACGGCGGAACGACCATAGTTTCTCTTAGTTTCGTACGTATCTCCCGAGTCACATGCGAGACTACACCACTATCGCTCGTCGCTGGGATTAGTTTGTTACCCGCGATATATGAGATATATATCTCGCTGAGAGCAGAGGAGAGGAGGGATGCTATCTGGCGTGCGTAAAACGCGCGCATAATGTCCGCGGATACTCTCATCCTCGCGACCCGATCACGCTCCTCATTATCACCTGGATATGACTTGGGCGAAAGACAAATGTCCAGCTCTACTTGTAGATTTACTGCTCTAATGTAGATTTTTTTTAAATTTTGGTTTAACTTGCTTTCTATCTTTTTTTTAATTCTTTTACAACTAAAGAAAAAAGATGGAAAGTAAGTTAAACCGAGTTAAAATTAATTTGCATCGATAGAAATAGATAAAAGTCATTTTTTTTCCACAGACGAATGCCGTCTAAGATGATCTGTGATCGTAAGCTTTCGCTGTTTAATCGAGAATCAAATTATCTTGTAATTTAAGGAGACGAGAGTTTTCGGAATAAAACGCGTACCAGAGTTTTAAACGCGATAAATACGGTAGGCGCGTTCGTGAAACGCAGCTGTATCGTGAATTATTTAGCGATGCCAAATATGAACGAACGTGGGCAAGACGACGATAACGCGATACGCGATAAATCAATATAATTGTAAAAATAATTAATCGGGGTTAAGACTAGTAATGGCATCGCTATCAGAATTAATTTCATTTGAAAATACAGGTTACGCGTCACTCATTTTTTAATTAATTGCTTTAACTGAATATTTCACATCGGACGCAATAATTAATCAAATACTGCCGCTCATCCGTGTCTCCAGATATTAAATGTAAGCGCGCTCGATAGCAACAGCGATCGGTCCAAGATTTATAGATATTGTGAGAAACATGGGATGAACACATTGTTTTTCTTTTCTTGTGAGATTATCGATTATCCGACAATTTAAACAAAACGAGAGCACTATTTAAAAACTTATTTTACGGCAGATAAATTTTATGAAAATATCAAAAGTATACGGAAAGAACAGTGCTTTTTTGCTAAAGTATCTGAAAATTTATTTGGATATAGTTTTGGAAATAATTTTGTTGGATTGTCAAAATAATTACGTAGAAACGTAGAAGTAGTATGTAGAAGAAATGATGATAATGCTTCAAAAACTCTTAACGTTCTAGCAACCGACTTGAGAGTATTATACATAATTATTTTGATAGTCCAAAATTATTTCAGATTTTTATCTAGTTAAATTTTTAGCAATAGAACCATTCTTTCCGTACGTATAACTGTTAGAAAATGATTTTTGCAACAAGAAATAAGTCTGCATTTTGCAAGCAGCTTACCTTCAAACTACGAGGGTTTCGCAGGTCGTAAAATCTCGGTTCGGACGGAATTTCGAATCTCTGATAATCGGTCAGTCTAAAAGAGGATAACGTTATGCATTTACTTGGAAAGATATATTTTATCGCGTGTAGCTTTTGCGATTTACATAGATTCTGACGAATGTGAAAAATTTGCAAATGCGAAGGAACGATAGACGAAACGTTAACCCCCGTTTTTACTTGGTTCGCGATAAAAACATTGGTATTTCTTTTAGCAGAACGGCGATCGCTTGGCATTACACGGCATAAGTAAAAGTTGCTCGTAAGTGGACGTAAAACGTGGCAGTGCCAAGGTCGTTAGCTCTCGGCAGACAGTGACCTTAACACATTGGCGTTATACATAGAATGTAGATTGCTTACAGGAATAGACGGGCCGCGCTATTTTCCGTCCAAGTTCCAGGATTTTCTGACGCGAACGCTTTGCGAAATGACATATTATTTTTACACCTTGCCGCGCGAGACAGGTGTTTATTTCACTTTATCAGCCCGGGAGAAGCGTAGAACCCGCTACTTACTGAACGTCAATCGTGGTAACGAACAATCTATGGTACATCCAAAAGGGTATGGCGAGCGCCACGCAAGTTTGCACGCAGAGGAGCGGTATCAACTGAAACAAAAAAAAAATATACGAACACGAACTCTTAATAAAACTGTCGATATCTGTGAGATTTTTATCGCCATCTGCACGAACGCTTTCCCCACGGAATGATTGCAAAATGTAATAAGTAAAAATCTGTCGCTGTTATTGTACGCGATGTATAATTTGATCCGCGCACGAATATGTTAATTAGCGTCAAATTATTAACACCTGAAAAAAAATTATGTTGTATTAAATAGCGTTAGCGAACAATAATCTCTCGTTGAAAATAATCTTGTTAATTCGATAATAATGTTAATGAAAAGTATATGCATAATTTGCAATTATAAGAAATGGAAGGAATGCTTGATGTGTTTTACAACTCGTGCAGAATATTACATTTAGCAACGTTTGGCTTTCCGCGGAGACTCCAACACGCAAGCCGGAATGGACTTTTGACTTGACCGTAAATGGTCTAACGGTCGATTTATCTTTGATTGTTCACAGCGCCGGCATGGAAGCGACAAACGGCGCGATCGAGCACGACTTCCACAACACGTTGGTGCCGATAAACGGTAGCCACTCAGGCAGCTCTGGCAGGAGTACGCCGAACGGCGGCGACCCGGCGCCGGGCAAGCTCTTCGTGGGCGGCCTCTCCTGGCAGACGAGCAGTGAAAAGCTGCGGGAATATTTCGGCATGTTCGGCACCGTCACCGATGTCCTCATCATGAAGGATCCGATGACGCAGGTCGGTCTACTTATCTGACAATGAGTATAACTTTCGGTTTGTTCGCCCGATCAAGTATTATTTATTTTATTATACGAGGCTGTTCTCGCGCGCAACACCGTTCGCTCTCTGTCGAGCTAACGATAAAGTCATGTTCCGATAATATTCCGCGTTAATCGAGAGCTGTTAATAATAATAATAGTAATGCTAAGACGGCTTCCTCAGCGAAGCTCGCTTGTGACTCGGACTCAGATTAGGTCCATCGTGCCTCCCCTTTTTCAACCTACCGATATTACGGAAGCCCGGTTCTTCTCCAGAAGAGGAATCGGTCTCACCGATCGGTAAGCGCCCGAACTAATTGTAAAATATATACAGGATGAAGAGCCAGTGGCTACTGGGATTTGAGCCAGGGACCCTTCCGTTACTAATCACTCGCGTTAACACGGAGCCACGCGTCATCCCCATCAAGAGCTGTTACTTAATTTAAACTGTTGTTTCAAGATTTTCTAATCTCTTGTTTTAATTTCAATTCAACATTTCTCGATTTATTTAGCATCTCATCTATCTTGTAAGTGCTTCGTACGTACAATTTATATAATTAGAAGTCAATTTCCGAAAATATTTTCTATTAATACGTTCTGTCAATAATATTCATCGCTATGGATATATGCTTAATATGTATTAGCCAATTTTGTGAGAACAGCCTCGTATATTGCCCACGCGTTTCCAAATCGCGTTCATGCCGCGCCAGTTGATTTGTCGCGAACGGTTTTCGGCTCGACCCCCGAGTCTCGCGGGGGGTCGGCCGCGAAGATGCCGCGAGAGAAAGGAGTTTACCTCGACAGGATTCGATGCACCAAGCAATCTCTCCTTCCACTTTTGCACGAAACTATATACCGTAGTAGACCGTAGTAGATGAAAAGTTGTACTAATCGGTGTAATTAATTGCTGATAAAGTATCAAGAGAAGTAGATTGTATTAGGTATTATTAATCGCATTAATTGCATTATATATTAAAAGAAAGTGGGAGAGGCAGCAGTTTTCGTTTTTTTTTTCTTTTGTCGGATTTACAGGCGGTAAATGTCGAATGCGGGTGTAATATCGGAGATTTCGCGACCGAGAGTGGGTGGGACAGGCGTAATACATATACATATACGTACATATATATATATATGTATGTATATGTATATATATTATTTATATATATATATATTTCAGTAGCTCCTTAACGTTCGTAATGGATTTGAATCTTATCGCAGTCTTTGTTTCACGTAACATTAGAATGTTTGTCTTAAACATTGGCTTGGACAGTCTTGCATGCAAATGGTAGTTTGGTAGCACTAGTTAACCGTTTATAACAAGAGCTACGAGAAATGACCGAAGGCAGGAGTATTAAAGATGAGGATAATTTCGCATTCGCACAAAGCGTTGTCGTATTCCGGACCCGCAACGTTAGGACAAGACAAACGGATCAGTTTTGGTGACCATTCGAGCAAGCTAAAAGTGTAGCGGACGGATGTAGGATAAATTTATAAAGAGGTATTTTACTCGCGCTAATCGATAAATTGTTGCAATCAGCTTGGTGCCAACGCGATTGGCTGGTAAAAAGTTTGGTCAGAAAACTCGTCCTAAACATGTAGCGGGGTCTTGCGAGATATGCAGGAAAGCGATTAAACACTCGATCCCTCGAGCAAGTTTAGCAAAAGTTAGTCGGCTGTCGGAGCGTTTGATCGCGAGAGCGAGAAACACGCGGCAACGAAGAGAGGGAGGCGCGCGCAATAGACGGTCCTTGTGCATCGTGCCGGTTCTCGGCTTGTTGGGTTACAGCGTAGCCGCGGTTTCGGCTTCATCACATTCGCCGAGCCCGGTAGCGTCGACAAAGTCCTCAAGTGTCCCATCCACACCCTGGATGGCAAGAAGATCGATCCGAAGCACGCGACGCCGAAGAATCGCGCGAAACAGGCCAATCGCACTAAGAAGATCTTCGTGGGCGGTGTCAGTCAGGACACCAGCAGCGACGAGGTCAAGGCCTACTTCAATCAATTCGGGAAGGTGGAGGAGACGGTGATGCTGATGGATCAACAGACGAAACGTCATCGCGGCTTCGGCTTCGTCACCTTCGAGAACGAAGATGTGGTGGACCACGTGTGCGAGATACACTTCCACACAATCAAGAACAAGAAGGTCGAATGCAAGAAGGCGCAGCCGAAGGAGGCGGTGCAACCGGGCGCGCTCGCGCTCGGCAAACGGGTAGTGCTCGGCGCCCTCGGCGTGCGGCTCGCGCCGCAACCGCCGCTGCCGGTCTCGGCGGCGGCGGCCTCGCAGCTCGTGGCCGCGCAGGCACAAGCGGCGCAGGTGCAGGCGGCCGCGGCCGCTGCGGCGGCCGCGCAGGTGCAGAACGCGGTCGCGGGATACGGCAAACTGTTCGCTGCCACCAGCTATCCGGCCCTCTCGACATATCGGTACGCGCCCTATCCGATACCGGCTGCGGTGGCGGCGGCGGCTGCCGCGGCGGCGCCCACCGCCCCGACGGCACCGGCGCCGGCACCGGGTGCCGCCGCGGCCGCTGCCGCCGCCGCCGCGGCGGCCTCCTCGCCCGCTGCGGCCGCGGCCGCCGCCGCCGCCGCGCCCGGCAATCCCTATCAGGGCTACTCAATCACCAACGTCGACATGTCGAGCTTCCAGGGCGTCGATTGGGGATCCATGTACGGGATGGGAATGTACGTTTAAATAATATAGACACGTATATTATTATTATAATACCGCACGCGCTCCTGTTCTCTGATCTCTTGGTGGATCCGCGACGGATCCCCTCTGGGGAAGAGATCGTCTTCCCCGATACGTGGTACGATGCGATACATGATTCCTTCTCCGAAGTTGATCGTGGGCGCGATCAACCACGCCACGCTCTCTCGACTCTTGTCCTTTCGGGGATTTACTGTCTCTGGAAATGGCCCGCCGCTCGCGCTGCAACTACGAACGACAAATACTCGGCGAAGAGATGAACGACCAATACTCGGCCAACGGATTCTCCGTTCCGTTAATGCTTCTGATCGCCGTCTGATCGCTTTACTTCTCCTTCTCTTATCTCCGAGAAGCGATGCTCGGAGAAATGGATTCTTCGATACTTTTATCACGGAATGGCATCGTGGGAAGCGGATAAAGCAGAGGGGATCCAGCGAAGAAAGCTGAAATTTCAATCGATTCGCGCTCGAGCGAGGAATGAGTAAGGATGAGAGCAAAGATTGCCACGAGAGAATGAACGATCCCCGATGTATACGGAAGCTCAGCGAACGAGGAACACACGAACGAAGAAGAAAAAGAGAGAGACAGAGAGAGAGAGAGAGGATCGCAGTCAGCCGCGTAATCGTACGTTGTTTTCCCAAGTGGGAATCGGACGAACATATTTTGCGTTACTTAATTTATTTAAGTGAGGAGGCGAAACTAGTTGCGTGTATGTTAGTTGTCTCGAAGTTCTTTCGAGTCTTTTTGCTTTCGCGCGATTCACGATATCATTTTTCACGATTACAAGTCATTGCGTTTCAACAAACCTTGGTTCCTATTTAGATTAACGCGTACGCATTAGAGTCAAAAGCGCGTGCGGAACCGCGTTTCATCCACGTCGCCACGCCCATTACGTTAATCATCGATTAATTAACGCGATCCATTAGCGGCACTCGTTTTACGGCGTCCGTGGCAGCCTCGGGCATCCTGAATGTTCCCGCAACGGTTGTTCTCTCGGCCATGAAGCAATAAAAAGAAGAAAATCGAGAAACAGCGGACGCCGTGAACGACTTACTTTGCCAAGGGAGAACACTGTATCGTTTCCCTCTTTATTTCTTTTCGTTCGTCGCGCCCCTCTTTAGTTTTCCACGATTCTTTATATACATATACATGTATTCGCTAACACCCGATTGAGTTGTCTCCGTCGAGAATCAGCGGAAGCACGCGGTGCGAACAAGATAAAGCGCCGATTTTCCACATCCGTTTGCTGGCATTTTTGAATGAAAATCAGTCGCGTTCAAACGCATCCTCGCCATCAGAGCACGATTCGAATCGTATAGCAAGAGATTATCGCTAGAGAAAAAGTAGGAGTCGTGTCCGCAACGCCAAGTGCCAAATGAGCGAAGGGAGACCCATCCACTTCAGACGGCCAAGTGCGTAACTCGCTGTTCCCGAGCAACGAGCTTCCCTTCTGATTCACGTAATCTTTTTCCGGGATCCGAGCGACAACGACAACGACAACCTGACGACAACTTGACAACAACTCGACGACAACGGACAGACTCTTTTTCAGTCCTCTCACTTCGTCGCGTCGCTATTGGTGCTTCCGCTCCTCGCTCTCGACGGAGTTTCGCGTCTTCTCGCCTATCCAGAGGCAACAGGTCAATACACACAATCCACTTTTGCGCGAGCGGACAGACTCTCCCGATATTACATACATATGTACGTACGACACACACACGAGCAACAGCACGAGGAGAGGGAGACACGTATATAAACTATATAAATATAATGTATAGGTACATATGCAATACGGTACACACGTATATACATATACGTATATATTTTTCTTCAAATAATGGAAGACAATATTTCTCCGCTCTCCATCGCGTTAAATAAGGATAAGACTATAGCGAGTGTAATTCGAATCGCGTTAACTTTTAAGACTTTTTCGCGACTTGCGAGTGTAATCCGCGCACGAGAGAAAGGTCGCGCGTATAGCTGTTAAGACTAATTGACAGTATCACACCCACGACATTACATGCCGCACGCGATCGGCGTAACTCAATGAGCTCCTAAGAGAGTAAGAGATGGTGAGTCGACGAGTTTTATTTAAGTTAGGCTTAAGCGGGTAGCATTATTGATAGCGGCGATAGATATTTATAAAAAGGAGAGAGAAAGAGGGAGAGAGAGCGAGAGAGAGAGAGAGAGTGAGTGAGAAGAGCGAGTAACAATAAAGAAAGAGAGGGGATCTCCCCGACGGGATGACCTCAACGCGCGCGCGAGAAAGAGAATGAGAGAGAGAGAGAGAGATAGACAGATACTTAAGAGATATTATTATGCATCTTTATAAAATATACTTAAGAGTTCGTGCGACTGCGAGAAATGGGAATTCAAGATTGAGATTAGCTCACGTAACTCAAGCAATTAGATTTTAAGTCTTTAAACCACGTAAGTATAAGGAATTTGTGAGAAGTATTATAAAAGAATATTCGTTAAGGAATTTGTGAGAGAAATGGATATTTAATTTATATGTATTCACTTGTGGAATACGCTCCGAGATCGTCTCGACGGCGGCGAGTATACCCGTTTATTTCTTGCCAGATTCTCGTGTAGAAAAAGTACGCCAAATTTCTTTCGACTCGATATTTATCGCCATTCTTTTTTTTTTTGTTTCATTAAATTATTTGCTAACGTTGGAAATTACCGTTTTGCACTTTAGTCTGTAAGCAAGTTTCGAATC
The DNA here is from genome assembly GCA_011636635.1 of Tetramorium simillimum. NCBI lineage: Eukaryota > Metazoa > Arthropoda > Insecta > Hymenoptera > Formicidae > Tetramorium > Tetramorium simillimum. The sequence continues at coordinate 5,630 of VBVQ01004650.1, read as the reverse complement.
GTTTAACACGCGTCCGACCGTATGATATCGCTGCGCGATATTCGCTTAATTTATTTTTTTTACGTCTTTCCCTTTATTTCGTATTCGTAGTAGTTTGTTGTAAGTGTTAAGTGCGATTGCGTGCGTCAATTTGTCGCCTAAATGATCTCATGTCGACCGATGCCGACGAATCCCGAATATCCGCACGAATCTCAACGGTCCCTTTTGATCGAACGAGGATCGCCGTCGACGAGGACGAGCGCGGGGCATTCTTGACGAGGAATCACGCGAGGGATATGAGAAATTTCGAGCAATAAGCGATTGACTCAAACTTTAAACTGCGCTAGATTATTACGAGTATTACAGTAACGATAATACAAAACGTCGCGGTGGCGCTTGTTGCGTGCGCGTGTAATCGATATAGAGGGATTACCCTAGATATATATATATATACACACACACAAAACGAATACTCGATGCGAATGGATTTGGATAATAATAAACGACGAAGCGAACGATGAAGCGTCTTAGGAGAGCGAGGGAAGAATGGCGAGTTCAGATAGGAGTTCAGAAGGATTCGTTCCTTCCGAATACACAAGTAATATTCTCTAGTGATACTATATACTTTAATATACATATAAATATATATATGAACAAAAAACATATAATTATATACATACACCGTGATGCGTTAAGGATAACAAAACTCGCGAGTGATATTTATGACATATTAAGGGATACATATTGCAAAAGTAAGAACATAAATGATAAACATAGAAAGAGGAGAAGTGTGCAGAAGAACGAGCAAATGAGTCATGTTAAAATACACAGTAGAGAGAAACGTAGGACGAAACGAAACGTGACGAACGGTGACAAAGAGGGTGACGGATGAGCGCGAACGGCGACGGAGTGAGCGAGGATCAGCTGAGAGGCGTACATCTCGTTCCAGTTCCCGTTTTCAGCGAGCGACCCTGCATACTCGTATACGCCAATAATGTGTGGAATGGGCGCGTACTTAACGAGCCCCCCCTCCCGTTCCGAACAACCCCCGCGATCATCGGCGCGACACCTCGGCACTCTCGTTCCTGCTCCGCCATCGATCCATCTACCTCTCTTCGGCTTCCTACGCTATTCCTTCTCTCTATCTTTCTTTCTCTCTTCCCTCCCTCCAGGAAATTTCCGCGCAAGAAAGAAAAAGAAAACGAAATTAATTAGGGTCGAGAATATCCGCTGGTGTTGTACCACGGCATTTTCTCGACGGCATTTCCACGAGGGCGAGAAAGGGAGAGAGAGAGAAAGAGAAAAAAACAGAGGGACGCGCGCCGTCCGGGGGTTGTTCCAGAGGGAGAGATTTCTCGAGTCAAATCGGTGTAGCGTTTCGAAGCCTCTATCGATGTATTTATTTTCAAAGTTGCCTTCTGGAAGCAGTAATCCCGAGACGGATGCTCGACGATACCGGTTTGCGCCTTTTAGCAAGACCTCGGGAACGCGGAGAACCGGGGACTGGAACTGCCGTAGTTTCGGTGGGTTCAATTTTCGACACGGAAAAAAAAAAGATCCTACCATCCCGTTCCCGTCTCTCTTTCCCACCCACGACGAAACGTCGAAATTATTCTCACATGTTCCCATGGTCATCGGAAATGGTTCTCGCCGAAAAAAATTTCTCTGTTGCTCTTTCACTCCCCGCTTGATAATAGAATACTTCGCCTAGTTTCTATACGTTCTACATACACGGGTCGAGACAAGCCTCACAATCGTCTCGGTGAAGCGAATTCTCCGGGCGGATCGTCGTCGAGACTGCAAATCGAGATTATTCGTGCGCGTATCTCGGAAATTTGGCGATGTATGATCCGGTGTTGACGGTGCGCGGCTTTAGTATTCCTCTTGATACGAGATGAAGAAGGAGTGAAAAAAATTTCACGTGGAATTTCAGCAATAAATTTAGCTGTACAGAGTGGGTCGTTTCGCTCCGCGTCGTGAAGCGTCGCTTGACGTTTCTCCGAACTATCATTTTGGAAATATCGTGTATCGCCCCGGCGAGAGACGTGGCGATTTTACCGTGTACTGTAACGATTTTGCAACTTCTAGCGGAGCAATATGAGCTGTAATGGGAAACTTTTAATCCTACTCGATAGCGCTTTCAATAACTCGAGAAAGCAGAGTGATATCGCACGATGTGCAGTGTCAATTCATTACGCGACATACAACTTTTCATTGCATTCTGAATATGCAAGCTGTATATTAAATTATAACTGTACGATCGACTTATAGTCAAGGTATAGTCTATAATCCATTACAACTCATGAAACGTACAATTATCACGATGTATTGCAATATCGTTGAGATGTGCGAGAGAAAGAAATCAAGGGGCTTCGAGGCTTTAGATACGAGATCGATAATAGCTCAAGTAATATTAATTCTTTATAGAGCAGAAAGTCGAGGACGATTTTTGAAAAATTAACACAGGTTTTTATATAAAATTTCTCCGTCATCTTTTACCCTTTTTTTGCATTTTTCATTTTAATTATCAAGTATACGGATAATCAAATAATGTAAACTAAAACGAAATGCCATTACGTCAATGCCTTATAAAGATTATTGAGAAATTTTGGTCGCTGATAATCGTCTCGTAAGACAGAGTCATCGTGCCCATTATTTCCGAACTCGGTGGAATTTTGCAATGTTACACAACAGTGAAATCGTCACCGTCGACGACAAAAAGAGAGTATCGTGATATTCGCGCGGCGAGAATTGACATCGATATCGGGCGATCGAGCCTTGCTTGGTCTTGGGCGTTTATCTACGATCTACGATCTGCTCAGTGACAAAAGGATAACATCTCGTCATCGCCGAGAAATGTGTCACCATCTCTCTTTCCGGATCAGCAGATCCTCCCTCTCCCCTCGATTTCTCCTAGTTTGTCCCACACAGTTCCATGAACCCCCTTAGTATGTATACATATATATTTATATTTGTATCTCTCTGATACTTATGTATCTTATATTGCGAATGTTGATATAGTAATTATTAGCGTAGCTGGTATTTTTTGATGAGCGCTAACCACCACTAGTTGTGTATGAAACGTAGGTGAAGCATGCTGGTTGAAATATCTCTCCTCTTACATTATGTAATATCGTCACCCACCCCATTTTTTTTCTCGACCCTCCGAACTTCCTTCCCAGTCGTCTTCCGCTTTTCTTATTACGGTTCGCTTGCGATTTCGCTTTCCCATCGACACGAAACGTCATTGCTCGAGCATTCAAGAGGGATAAAATGATGAAATAGAAAGAGATAATAAGGATTCTAACTGCCAGGATAGCGTTATCGGGAGTACGCTCTCAGTATTCGCGGGCTTCGCAATCGCGCGAATTCTTTAACGATTTCCCGTCGTTGCGTCGCTTTCAATAAATAAATCGCGTTCTTCCCGCGGCTCGATCAAATCTTCTCGCTTAAATCACGATTATTTTACGTCGCGATTACGGTAATTCTAGCAATCAAATTACATTACAAGCGCATCCTTAATCCTATTTTCCGTTTACAGTTTTCTCGTTCGGGATTCATTCGGTCAACGTTGCTCGACATTAACGAGAGACCATTGAGAAATTGAGCTCAATTGTTAATAAGAATCCGCGTATGATCTCCCCGCGATTAGCCATTTTTTTGCTTTCGCCCAGTTTCCTCCATCCCATTTGATTTCCTCGATCCAAACTACTTCCGCCTGACTGTGAGAAACATTCAAACGAGAAATACTCGCGAGCGAAAGCTGTCGTTTCGGATTTCTTACGTAAGGTCGATAATGATGCGGGAAGAAGGTGATAAAAATTCTAGGGGAGGAGAGAGAGAGTGAGAGAGAGAGAGAGAAAGACAGCGTGAGAGAGAGAAAGAGAAGACAAGGGACGAAACCGAACTGTGTGTAGTATACATACGCGTCATACGCAAAGAGAGCTCCTCCCAGAACGACTAATTGCGTAAGCGCTGATACTCGATACTCGAATCGTATTACTATTACTATTACTCATTATCATTATTATCGCCATTATCATGATTATTATTATTATTATTATTATTACTATTTGATGATAATTATTATTACGCATCAGCATCATTATTATGCTTGTCATTACTTATGATTATTATTATTATTAGCTTACATAAATGCAAAACACACTCGTATTACGTTACTGCGACACGCTTAATTACACGCGCGAGCGTGCGCATCGCGCGCGTGTGTATACGTCCGCAAATCGTAACTTCCTCCTTCCGGTAAAGGCTTTCTTTCTTTTTTTTTTCCTTTTCTTTTCCTTTTCCCGCGTGTTCGCTCATTATTCGTCGCTACATTCCTACAGTGTGCCAGCCACGTACGTGCCATAAAGGGGATAAGTGTTGGGCCGAAGCCTATTAATAGACGCACCGCGACGCGCGTAACCGATTTGACCACCGATTGTTTCCTGAAAAGAAGAAAAGAAAGAAAGAGGAAAAAAAAAGAAGCGTCGCGGCAAGATCCGGGGTGCGCGAGAGGATGATATTCGCCCCTCGTAAAGTCACCAACGGGGTGGGGAACGATCGATGACGGGGACTCGCACACGACTCGCGCCCGCGACCCCTTTCCGTATCCTGTCGCCGTGAGGTCGTGACTCGAAATTCCGAAGAAGACGTTTGCTCTCTCGAGTATCTCGTTTTTTCCTCCCTTTTCTTTTCTTCTCTTTTTTTTTTGGTTTTGTTACGGATCGGTATAATCGTTAACGACACATATGGAAGCCGATGTAAACGGCGTTCGATTTAATTCGCGTTTCTGTTTTGTTTGTCCCTCGTTTGTCTTTCCGCTTTGCTTGATTCGTTTGTTTTGACTTTCCCGATACGTTGTCTCGTTCCGATGAAAAAAAAAAGGAGAACACGCCGACGGATCATCCAGCGACAATTTTCGTATTTGCGTTAGAGCACGCGCGCGATGGACACGCGTGTACCAACGAAAAAATACACACACAACAGAGACAGACACAGGCACAAACATATATACATACATTGCAATATATACGCGCGCGCGCGTACATACGAGGCAGAAAAATATACGATATTAACGCAAGAATACGCTCGATATGGCGCACGCCAAGAACAACAACACACAAACGAAAACGTAACGTAACGTAAAAATAGTATAGGTTGATGCCTAGAAAAATTGCCAATAAAGTAGTCGTTTAAAACTTGTAGCTAACCTCTATTTGTGTATATCTTTCCTTTATGTATTTTCTCACTCAGCCCCTATCCACCTCCCCGCCCCTTTGTCCTATTTATATATATATATATATATATATATATATATAT
>VBVQ01004649.1:0-14108 GCA_011636635.1 Tetramorium simillimum | reverse complement strand
CAAATATATAATAAAAAGTATAATATAATAAATAAAATATAATATAAAAAAACAGTTGTGACAAATAAATAAGAATTTATTTGTCACAATTGTATATTTTCCTTTGTGTATTTGTGTACAACTAAAGAAAAATTCCGTAAATAAAATCAAATAATACTAAAAACTATAACTTAAAGAAAGAATGAAAAATGAAGTAAGAAAAATAATTTAACAAAAAACGGAAAAATTATCTTCTATTCTTTCCTTTTAATGTCATTTATATTACTCAGTTAGCAAGGAGCTACTTAAATTGTGGTTAATCACAATAGTCGAAACAATAGTAAAGCTTTATAGTTGCGTCGCCATTTTTTATATGAGAACCGTTTGGACATTGGCAAAAGCGTCGCCATTTTGACTTAGTGACCACATGTAGTCAATGAAAAGCATTGGTTAGCAAACTATTTGTAGTTACTGAAAAGGAAGACAGTCATCGAATCTGCGGGAGCTACCCTTGATCTTTTCTACCTGCGGTTATTTTGTGGTTTTGGCCTAAAAAAAAGAGTCGGCAAAATGTGTGTAAGCTAATATATTAAAACCTGTCTACTCTTTGAAAGATACATGCGACAATAGTGTTCACAAGAATTTCAATTTTCTAAAATTGGTAGAAAAACGTGACATTTTTCATGATCTGTTTGGAATTTTTTTGGATTTGGATTTTTCTCATGTTATAAAAATACAATAAGTTATATTATTTAGATATATTGCCACTATTATAATTAATATGCTTGTTATAGAAGAACATCATGTCGAATTCTTAAAGCTACGTATTTTCGTTACGTATTAGATAAATATAAATTCTAAAGATTATAAAATATTTTAAAAACTACTAAGACCCGGTTGCACCAACGTTATTTTAGCTTTAAGCGAGACTTAAACATGTGTCTATCTTCATTTTTTTTTCTAAATAAATAAAGACATACGTCTCACTTAAAGCCGAAAAACGTTGATGCAATCAAGCCTAAGAGCAATAAACAATATATTTTTGACATTCTATATGTAATTAACAACACACACAGTCAATATAATAACTTTTGTTGGTATGAAACCAAACATACCATTAAAAAATATAACTTAGATATAAAAAAATGTTATTATCTTAAAAAATTATTTTATCTTTTTAATATAAAATGTTGATTTGGTAATGTAGTATAATTATTACCAACTGTCAGATAAGCAAAAATGTCGACGTCGGTAAAGTCCTAAAAATATCTTAAATAAGATTTTTAAGACGTCTTTTAATGATATCTTAAAGACGTAAAAAAAAGACGTCTTTAAGACGTCTTTAAGACGTCTTTAGGATATGCATATGTTGTATGGGAACCAGTGATCGGGGATATAGAAAAGACCTTTAAAGAGTTTGCTCCGTCTCAGTCAACATTTGAGAATTTAGCGGGGCTTATTTTTTAACGAACAAAAAGAATACACATAAGGATAAATAACAATAACGCATCATGAACATCATGCGTGAAACGGAACGCACTTTGAATCTCCTAAAGCATACAACCAACGGATGATAAAATCACTTTTTATGCGGGGCGGCGACCCATCCACCCAGAAAGCAGCCACCGGGATTTGAACCCAGGCCGGGACTTCTCCGATACTAGTCCACCACTCTAGCACGGAGCCACAGACGCCCCAGCAAACTCTCGAAAATCAATTGACGAATGAAATTGATCCTCCTTCGACGCGTTTCTGCACAAAACGACAGAATAAAACGAGACTAGAATTCGCATGGGAAAACACAAATTTTAGTAAGATTCTTCATTCACACCTTTGTTGAATTAATTGATTTCTGAATTTTTTATTTCTTGTTGTTCTTCATTCCAATTGAGCATTTTCTTTTTCTTCTTTATTTATTTATCTTTATTTATCAAGTATCTTTATTTAACTTTATGAAGAATCTTACTAAAATTTGTTTTTTCACGCAAACTCTAGTTTCTCGAGATTTCGCTATGTATATTATAAATTTTCACCTCTGTTTGATGATGGAATACTGTTCTTCTTATAAGCACGGTGTATTTAAAATATTTATTAAATAAAATATAATTGTGTTGGTTTAAAATTAATTTTTAAAGAAATTTTATTTGGTTTATTAGAAATTTAACTAAAAATTAAGAAAAATAATTAAAAAACCTTTATTTAAAAGCCTTTATTTTTTCAAAATGACACTAAAATGTCATTATTATGTCATTTTATCACTGTTTTAACGATATTTTGATGTCAATATGTATAATTTACAAAAATTAATGTAATTAAATCATAAAATCATAATATCGACTAATGATGAAAACATTAAAGAGAAGCAGGCAGTAATCCTTCCTATCATTCGCTGTTCAGAAGAAACGTACACTGAAGTGTTACCTTCATTATCTTCTGAACAGTGAAAAAAATCATCACTGAAATTAATAAAAATAATTACATTATCAGTAAAAAAAGTATTATATAAAATATTGTAACATAATTAAACTTATAAAATGCAAAAAATGTTAAAATATATAAATGTTTACAAAGATCTACATTTCTTCTTAAAGTAACTTACTAGATATTGTCATAGATGGCGACATAATATCTTTCATATTGAAGAAATCCAACTGCCCAACCTCAACTGATAATAAAAAAAATGTGCGAAGCTATAATAATTCAGACTACAATATCAATTTTCCCGAAAAATAACCAATTTGCAATTTTAAGGAAGATTTAAATAATTTAATACAGTAAACCTAAACTAATAAATTAAATATTATTATTGCAATATTTCGTTAGTTTGATGCTCAATATTATAAATAATTTAAGTTATGTGCAATTATATATATTAAAAAAGTGTATTTTATCAACGAATACTTTTTGCGACTATAAGTTTTCGTTATTATAAACTTTGACTTTCCTGTTCTTCAATAAAATTATACTTTATGATTTAGCATAGTTTTTCAGTATTGTTAATAAAATTTAACATTTTCGTTATAACTTGTTTATAACAAATTTATAACAACATTATCTAATTATAATATATTATATTATTATAATATCTAAAAAGAAAACGTTACGAAATGTTGGCATTATTATTTTAAGAAGCAAGCTTGCTCATTTAGCACAGTAAATGCAAAGTGGTCGATAAGAAAACGGACGGGCGTTTAGGAAGGTAAAAAAGGGTAGTGGATGACCCTTGAGCAACAGGAACGCAGGATCTCGCCAAAGGAGGGCCCGGGGGCTTCGCGGCCGCGTTTTAGGAGTCTGGAAAACCGGGAAGCCCAAAAATCCGCGAGTAACAGGCCTTCATATCTCGCGTCGCGAGCGCGGCAGCCGTACTTTCGCGCCTCCTGCGAGCCTGATTGCCGCCTCGGCTCCTTATCCCAATTCCCTTGCGCGGGATAACGCGGCGCCCGATCCGAGAGTGATCCCGCACCCAATGCAGCATCCTCCGCGGTGCGTCCTTGAACGAGCAGAGACTCGCGGAGTCACGTGTGTCTCCTTCTTTCACGTTTCTCGCACGTAGAGCAACAGGCTAACGCCGCTTCTTCGATGGCACGCACAAAGGATCTACACGTGGGCGTGATCCTCCTCGATACCTCCTGCTATCCTGGCCCACGAAACTCGCTGCAATAATCTCCTGGGAAGTTTCTATCCCGATCAAGGGGATAAACGTCGGCGGGGTCGCGAGACATGATAATCCCCTTTATTCGAAGGACGAGCCGAAGAGAAGACCGAATTTACCGTGCGTATACACGTGCGATCATTTGATCTAATTCCGTTTCCAGATAATATTGCGACGATATAATGATATTGCGTGGAGAGCACAAAAATAAACGGGAAAAACAGACCTATTCAATTTCAAGAGATGAGCATCCGACAATACCTCTCTATCACAAATCAGCTTTTTCTTAGTAAAAAAAAATTGTACGTAATAATAATTCGCGAAACGCGCTATTACCAATATACCTATTATGCTATAATAAGATAAATAAAATTTCGCGAATATGCGAATGCGTTAATAAACTGAGCTTTCCCGAAAAATATCTCCGCTTAAAAATTTCAAATGCTCCTTTTTCAAGGCAGAGGATTATTAATTAATGTCGTTTCGTGGCGGTCTCATTGATACGTGAATCGTTAATCCTGAATTCTCTACGTAACCCGTTATTTCTATGTTCAACGCGAATTTTCGGCTTGTCGTTACATATAATTTATTTGCCGCTGTAGCGTTGCACGTATAATCCGGGATTAAGCGACAGCGGCGTGGTGATAATCAGAATTTTGTTAATAGTACTGCAAAAGGTTCAAAGCCAGCGGATCTTGATATTACTTGGCGATGATAAAGCGCCGCAATCCCGAAATCCCACTGTATCTTTATTATACGGGGACTCTCGGGGGGTCCGGGCGGGAAATGCTGAAAAGTCAGGTGACACACGGCGAAGACATTAAATCTTTTTTATGAATCATTTATTACGGCGTATTCGGCATTACGTAATCCAAGGTCACAATCCGCAGATTTATCGCCGGAGACGCCGCGAGGTTTTAGACTCTTTAATCCCAAGGTGCGCCGCGGAGACAAAATAGCGGGATTATACAAATCCCCGCATCGCTTAATCCGGGATTAAGATTATGGTCATAGACCGACGACCCCTCGTACCTTTCGGAATTTTTCTCCCATGAAGGGGAATACCGGTTGAAAATCGCGTGAAGCGCCATATGCGTACCGAATTTTTAAGATAAAATATTACCGCAGGCATGTAGCGCGCATAAAAAACAGGAGTACTTACACGCCAAATATATTACCTCACGAACGTAAATGCATTGTCGTTACGTGCCTGAAGGCTTCCTGTAATATTACTTCCAATACTATGAACATCAAGATTGAACTAGTCGCGAAAGTTCCGCCTTCTTAATTTGTATTATCATTTACATTCATTTTAATTCTATCGTATTTGAAGCAGCTTGAAGAAAATCGATGTGCATTTGCAAATCGCAGATGTGCTCTGCCGATTTCTCTCAAGAAAACCAGAGATAGCACGTGCGTTTAACCACCATGCTGATCGATATTGTCCCCTATCGTCGAGATTATTACGACTTTTGTACCAGTATATATCAGTATCAGCCAGCATATATAAGTATCAGCTAAGGAAGAACAGCAAATCACGCATTCGTTCAGAGAGACAAAAGATCTGAAGTTTGACAATCGATAATTCCGTCGAATTGGTAATTTTTCCCGTATAACTTCGTTATCTCGTCTCTGACGCAGCTCCGGACCGGTTTCACCAAACGTCGTCGACCGACATCGTCACCGCGCGCGCACGTTTTCCCGTCGTTCCCCGTCCGTCATTCGCGCGACAAAGCGCGCCTTGTTCCAGATCTCTTTCGCGCCGACCAATATCTCGCCGATGCAGCTCGGCGTTACTCGCGGGCGTGCACGTACGCGCGTATACATATACACGCACATGCTAACACACAGGCACAATATCTTTCGAATCGTTCGTAGAATTCCCGTCGTATCAGGACGGGATGTAAAGCTTCCTGGGGGATGAGCCGCTTAGCCTCTAAACCTTGTGTGCTCTGCCATAGTCCTCCCGCCGCCGCCCTCCCCCCCTGGCAGCCTCTCGACCGCCCTTTTGTACGAACCATCATCCACGGCGCGCGTATGAGTGAGCGCGTACGTGTGCACGCATACGGGACAGAAAGCGGGCCGTATACGCGGCCCTGCACGGGGATTATCCGGGCTCTGTATTCGTGGGGATTATCTTTGGGCGCCGCGCGTACGTGTGCCAGGCCAGGCTGTGTGTGTGCGTGGCCAAATCCTTTAGTGGCTCCGGTCTGGTTCTCTCTCCGTCTCCCTCTCTCTTTCTCTTTCGTGCGTACGTGTATGTGTGTCAGGCACAAGGGTGCAACACACACACACATACACGTTTGCACTTGCGTCACCGAGTTTGACCGGCCTGCACGTATGCGCCCGCGTACGCGCTCGCGCGCGAGTGTGCGTGCGCGCGTACACGTGAGTCTGGGATTAATCCGGGATTATTGGTCGTGTGTGCGCCGCCCGCCGTCCAAATCCAAAATCCAACGCACACAACTCAGCTAATCCTAACCCACCCCCTTTACACCCTCTCTCGCCTGTACCACCTCGTCGCCCTCACCTCCCGCCTCCCTCACTCTCGCATCCTATGTGTTCTCCACCGACAGTTCGGAACGTTGTCTACAGGGTGTGCCTGAAAATACACGTCCGCCAACGTTCTATTTTTGCTTATCCGCTTAAAGTGCCGATTTTCGAGCGCGTCATCGATCGACATTAAAATCGCATCGACACTGATCAAAGATCTTTGTGAGTCCCTCGATCAATTTCGCCTTTAATAGATGTGATAAAATCGATCTTCGTTAAATTGTCAGTAGGGTGTAAATTTGGTCAGAATTCGAAGATGTTCCATCACGACAATTTAATTTTATCAAAATACGGTGGACGTTTTATCGCATCGATCAATATCTTCCACGTATCTTGCGCTGTATTGTTTAAAACAATATTTCCGATATATTCAAAACTGTTTGTTTATTAATCGAGATTGGAAATGGTGCGTAGAAAGTATGGAACGCCAGCTTTAAAGATTGATATAGCGAATTTATGAAACATCAGAACAAAACTGACGTTATACACGGGACGTGTCTATTGTCTAAGATGACATCACGGATAATGCGCGACAGAGACACTGAAGAGATTTAAGTGATTTTTAAGTGGGGCTTGAAGCTTCGTTGCGTGCGCAATTACATTACAATCTTCATTATTCGGACTGCGTCAAGACAAATAGCCAGCGCGAAACAGTTAACCGTTATAATATATTAATACTTATTACTCTTCCAGTTATATTTCAATCAATATCTGTTCAAATATGAGCAAAAACATTTCTCGAAATTGTAAATATTCTACAATTAATAGAATATATGTTAAAGTAATAGTCGTTAAAAAAAGTCTAGAAAAATAATTAAACTCCAAATCATAATTAGAAAATATCCACAATATTCCGAAATATTCTATATATTCCTTAGAAATTAGGAATAGAAATTTAAATAAGATCGTAACATACATTTTGCAATTTTAAAAAAGAAATAGCCTGCAATAAGTACAATTTAAACAGTATTTTACGGATATTATACGAACTGTTTTACTTTGTCGATAGCCTTTGTATCGGTAAGAGTAAGATTTTGTAATGCATTGTATGGACTTGCTCGGCTGCAAGCTAAATGTAGGACAGACTTCAAATGTAAGAACCGTAGGAATAAGGACACAACACACGCACTTCTGTACATGTGAGAAATATTCATTCGCAATATGGACCACGATTGCTCTTCGCGAGTTATGATATCGATTTTGCCGTTGGCTTAACGCGTGGTCAGGTTGAAAGCTAGAACGTATACAGGGCGGCCTGTAAGAGAATCATTCCTGAATTGCGAGAGAAATAAAGGGAGATAGCGATTTTCTATGTATGCCGCAATTCGTATGCACTCTATATTATTAAAACATATATAATTTGATAAATCGATTCGTTTTCGCTGTACTCTGAAAAGCTTTCTTCTCCCCTTTGCTATTTTTGTATTCCGCTAAATGTTAAATATATAATTTTACTGCACGCGTGCTCTCATAAACAAAATGTATCTCTAAGTCTTTGTAATCAAACGCACCTTTGTGTTGAAATATTCCCGTAATTTGTAAATTCACTTCGTGCCGTGAAAAATATATGAGTTCGTTAAATATTATCTCACTCGCCATTACATCATTTAGACTTCGCGATACTCCGGTTATTTGTAAATAATAAAACGACTTCCGAAAATTAAAATAAATTAAAACTGCATAAATGAAGTTTTTCTATCTGTAAAAACCGCTTTTTGCGGGCGTAACGAAGGGTAGTTGCGTTCGAATTAAGCTATGCTGTGTTTATACAAAGCCTGCGATCGTTTTTGAGTTTGCGGAACGTCAGATACTCATTGCAGGTCTTTCCCACCCGAAATATAGATTTTCTGATCGGGTTTTGCATCGCAAAACTTTGGGGATTACTAAATCAAAACTTTTATGTTTCTGGAAGCATTATTCTGTCCACTGAGACGAGGGCGAAAATGGTGGCAATTCAAAGGCAGCTCGCCACAAAAGGTGCTCGGTCTCTCGGGAGGGAGTATCGCGTAGGGTTAAATGGCGTAACGAGCCCGATCGTATGGCGCAAGACGCCATGGTGGATGTTCGCAGGTCGCCTAGCCGCATAGCCAGGGATTCGAATTTAATCCGGATTAGTTCGTAAGGGTCACAATATCCTCCCCTCTGGCTGCACTTCGTCGCCGTCCGCCCCTCCGTCCGTGCACACGGATGCGCGCATATAGACGTCCAGGTAAATCCGGACGGAACACACGCGGACGATTATCCTAATTCCGAGCTGACGCTTACGGCTCGCGGACTAAAAGGGGACAAACGATCTCATCTTTCCAGCTCATCTTTGATGTATGCCGACGCGAAGTCATTTTATGATAAAAAAAACGTTGACAGTTCTTTTATTTTTCGACGTACGAGCTTCTTTTTTATAAAAATTAAGAAAAACCTAACATTATTATAATTATTAAATATTGTATTGTATAATCTGTATCCTGATTGTGTGAATTTCAAAGTTTAATGTAATTGCATGTAAAACAATAAAAATTGAAAGATTAAATATTAACGTTTATTTATACCAACATTTTTACCTTTGTCCCTATAAATCTTATCGCGCGTGTTATCACTTCAGTTAAAATAAGTGGGTCACGCTTTCAAAAATTCGAAAAAAAACTTAAAAAACTGTCTCAAAAGGAAAGTAGAGATAAGAACTGAAAAAGGCAGAAAAAGAATCCACGAACACGAGGAGGGGAAAGATTAACTGTGACGCACGGAGATTCAAGGAGGATCCTTGAAATCCGTAGATTTAGGAAGTGCGTGCTTTCTGTCCACCCGCATCCCCTGTCGCATCGCGCCACCCTTTTCTCCTCGCCTAGGTCGGGGCTGGAAAAGCAAATATGTGCTCTTGCTCCCTGCATTCCTGCACGCCTTCGAAATGCCGAACTACAAAATACTCCCCCTCCCCCCTTCTCCCCTTTCTTAAGAATACTTAAACCGATTTTTCTCTGAAAGTTAACCTGAGAAAAGAATCATAGGAGGAAAGTAGTTTGACTTAATATGATGTATAATGCAATTTCTTCTTTCTTTTTTTTAAATTCTTTTTTGTAGCGATATTGCGTGAAAAATCGAACAAAGGGTGAAAGTAGGGAAATGTACAAATTTAACTGCAAGACTTGCATTAGAATAAATGGTAGATTAAACGAGTATTTAATTATGATCGCGCTTTCGGTATCGTATGCATAAAGAAATTGATTTTCTCCGCAACTTTGTCTATTTTCTGTGGAAAACGGAATGCGTAAAAAAGTGATGAATCGAGCTACTTTTAATGTCAAATTTTTTAAATAAGTCCAAATTTTAAAAAATATTTTTAAGAAAATGTCACAAGTTATAATATTGATCGTTAATACATTTAAGCAGATTTACACATACACACATATATATAAATTTCCTTCAATATTTAAAGATTTCTAAAATGAAATAACTCAAAAATACTTCAGATTCGAGGAAATAATTAATAGATTGCTGTCGGATATGTTTCATTCAGCAATAAGTGTGCTTTAAATACATTTATGTATTTAATTCTGTCATTAGACGTTATTTTCTATGAAATTTTAATATTATTCAAAATTTAAATATGCTAAACATTATATTTCCGTTTATATAGCATTTAATTCTCATTACAAACGGACGTGTGCAAATTGTTTCCACCGCATTATCGAGGATCAAGGAAATTCCGCCGATAGTCTATCTCGTTTACGAGCTTTAACGACCCCTCTCGCGCAACCTCCATCGAGTACGTACGTCTTCGTCATTCTTAGCGGAAGCGGACTTTATGGCGCGACATGGCAACTGAGTTTCTGGATTGTCGCGAATGAAATAAGAGCATTTCGAGCAGGTTCTTTGTATTCGTATAATACGTTATTGAGCAACAACCTAACCTTCTGCAGCAGACAGGTGACGACAGCATTCTATAATACTGTCATTGTCTATACATTATAATGCGTGCGCATGTAATACCGCCCAAGTAGAGTTGCATTAATTTTTACTTTATGTTTCCATTTTATAAAGAGATATTATTAATCTGGACGATATTACGGACTTCGGGTGAAATAAAAAAAGGAAAGAAAATTAAAATCGAGAATATAAAATAACTTAAACTGTGAACTGTATCGTTTTCCTCCTTTTGCTCTCTTATTTATTACACAAGAGCTATATCGGCCTTCGCCGGATGCGAGACGGTGACGGCGATTAGCGCCGCTTCCGTTTGGCGGAATGCATTAATGGACATGACATCGGTGCATCGTTACCGCATTTTCCTCGCCGCCGCTACCCGAGTTATCCCGACCAAGTTACGCGTTGTAAAGACGTTAAAGCTGTTTTCGCACGACTCGGTCTCTCGTAAAAGGTGACTTCATTCACCCGACAAATCGGCGATTTACGGCCGCGGGAATCCCGTGCAAGCCACTATACCCGAGCAATGCAATTCGAAGTAATGGGGTGTATACAGATGCACTCGTAGGTATAAGATGGTGAGGAAGCAAAAAACATAGGGTAAACGTTCGACTGTATGAAAATACGAAATGTACGGAATACGTTCAGACTGATAATTACATAGAGATCATATAAAGATTATATAAAGTTTCTTCATTGCATGATTATTTCACAATATTCTTAAATTATCATAGAAATTATTTAGAATATTCTTATAATATTATAAAATAATATTAGTTTTCAATAAGATATTCAAATTTTGTATCAAAGTAAAATATTCATAATTAATATTGCTATTATATGTGTTTAATTTTATTCTTTGCGGATAATTAAACAGGCGGTAATATAGGAGAAAAAGAAATACTTACCTGTGCTGGAGGTTGATTTGCTAAGATCGAAGCCCTCCTGCTTCGGACTGGCGTTGATTTCCTGCTTTGGGTGCTGGTTGTGCGCGGAGAACGGTGTCTGGGGTGTACTGAGAGGTGTCTGCGATTGTAGCGGATGCACCGGCGGATGCTGAGGTACGTTCTGCGGCTGAGACTGCTGGGACTGATGAGACTGAGGGCTCCTCGGTAACGAGGACACGCTACTCGGTCTCGATGGTGGTGAGGCCTTGTGCGTCAATGCCAACGCTTGGCTCTGTAATCGCAAGAGAAAATCAATTTTTTAAAAAATAAATTTGGTTTATTCAATAAATATGATTTCTCAGCGCGATATCAGATATTGACTATATAGAAGCGTTACCATATGCATAAATGTGACACATTTATTTGTCAAAAAGGAAAAATAGTGAAAAATGATTTTATCTTTTTCAAAAAGAAGATGAGAATATTATGTAGATAAATTCGATAAGCTCTACATTATAAAACATGGGAATTTTTTTATATGCCGAAAGGACGTGAAAGAAAGTTTTAATACGGGGAAGCATGATTTGTATATTTTTACGCTTATTACTCAGGCAACAAGTTCTTCCCCGGCATCTACATTGTCCTCGGCAAAGTTTCACAGCAAAAATGTTTTCTGCGTTCAAGAGCACTTTATGTAAATTATTGTGATGTTTATTTCATCGCTCGTTTGTGTATAATCCAGCGAGAGTGCGGTAATCGCCGCGGGGTAATATAAATCCTTCGCTGTCCTTAATCTCTGAAGACAAAATTCCCTGACACATCATGCTTCTAACGGTCGCATGATCTTTTTACAGGAGCGATTTCTATAAAAGTTTCCACAGAAACGTAGTACCTACTAATCTTTATATAAAAAAAAATATTATCAAAAATCGTTATTCTGTATGTGTATCCTAATTGTCCGAACCTTCTCAATTGTTATAAGTTTCACAATTTTTAAAATAGATTTTTACGATAATAATATTATTATAGGAATCGAAAAATCTCGTGAATAATATATCTTTGCCGAAATGCGCCAGTTGACGATAAACGATCGACTAGAATCTGCTTCGAAAAAGAAGAAGATAACTCGCGCGCGAATTAACTATGCGCGATTGGAGGCAATCTAGCGATTAAAAAAGCCTTCGGCGGCAATTCACGGTGGGAGCGTCGCCTAAACGCGGTCAAATCTACGACGTTTCGGTCGGGCCGAGCGAGCCGGATGATCTAAGCGTCGTCGCCGATGAAATCTGAGCACGTGCTCAATTCCGAGCGGCGGCCAGGCTAAGGCATAAGCGCGGACTTAGATTTATGTATGAGTGAACTGAACTTAACACTAACGGCTAAGCCGTCCACGGTGTCAACTGGGGTCAACTGGGCCCAGAATGCGACAATCCTACACCACCGCAGCAGCAGCAGCAGCAGCAGCCGCTGCCGCCGCCGCCGCCGTCGTCGCCGCCGATGTGCGAAATGCACCGCGGAGCGATGATTTTCGTCTCGAAACTGGATCGTCGATGACGCCTCCGTGGAATACGGAGCGTCAAGCGGCAGAACGAGCCGAGATGCGAGGCGACGTTTAACCCTCCGTGATCCTTCGCGACTTCCTGCCGCGTTCGTGTTTGCTCGCAATCAGCGATTTTCGCGGCTACTTAGCCTCGTTATTTAATCACGAAATTATAAAATTTAATCAGCCGGCACTCACGCACGCGCCACGCGGCAACCTTGAATAATCGACAACGACGGGTGTCGTATTAATTGCTGCTCGAAAATGACAGTCTCAAATCCTCAACGAACGAATTGCACGAAACTCATTGCTATTTTATATTTGTCTAAATTAATTCCATTAAGTCAATTAAACTTCTTTTTTTACTTTCTCTTAACGATGCGCTCTTCATTATGCATTGCGTATCTTTATTCATAAAAAAAGATTAAAATGAAAATATATACATAATCATTGAGTTCAGATTAAAAGAAAAATAAGTATTTTACTTTCCATCTAGCTTTTAATATCTTTATACATCGCTTTTCTCATCGATCTAGCGATCGGCTGCAAAGGATCGGGCGATTTTTTCGCTTGCCCAGACTGTACCGGGGTACCAGCTACTGTTTCGGGAGCTCTTCGAGGTATGCACTCGCAAAAAACACGTCAGACCGCTGAAGACCCGGGCCTGCCTCCCTGGAACGGGAGTGAGCGAGAAGAAGAAGGTGATGAAGAAGAGGAAGGAAAAGAAAGAGGAGGGAGCGGAGAAGCGGGATGCCTGAAGGTGCCGAAGAGAGCAGTGGAAGAGAGATAAAGGCTGGTCGGCATCGTTGACGGAAGAGAGACGAACGGGAACGACGGGCCCTGAGGGTCCGTGTGGATCGGAAGAGGACGGCGAGGGTCCCCGGCTCGTTTCCACGCGAGGAATGAAGACGAACGCGAGACTGAAAGCGGGAAGCGTGTAAGAAGGGGCAACAGGTGGATGGGGTTAGCGGCTTATCCGGCTAACGCCCCAAGTGATATCGCGGTAACTCTGCTGTGACGTGCGAGGGGTTACGACGTTGTTGTCGTAAAATCAGGAATTTCGGTTCGCTCATCGATCCGACTTTCGCCGCGGTTGAGAATTCGCCTGGCCTCCCGTGGAATCGGGAGTCCGTAGGCATCAGCCCAAAGAAAGCCGTCCGGCGCGAGAAACACGGTCCTCCGAAAATCCGAGCGATAAAAATTGCTTCTTATCAGGCGCCAGGTTAATTGCGCGGTAATTAATTCGACGGCGATAGCAACATTCGTCAGACGGACCGATGCAAACGACTTGCATCTCTTCAGTAGAAAGATGAAACTGAAATGAAAAGTTAGAAGAGAAATGCCTGGAAAAATTTGTAAAAATATAAATCACCGAATAAAAATAATTGTTGAAATATTTTTTCGCGTTGTGCTGTTGTCCTAAGTTTCATTGCCTTATTAAATATTAATAAAATAAGAATAATTGCTAAAATTGAGTAAGAGTTGAAGCTGTAATAGGGTAAACCGGGATACGATGGCCATACCAGAAAAGATGGCCATAGGCTGTAATTTTTTAATATAATTGTTAAATAGTGCATTT
>VBVQ01004648.1:0-14107 GCA_011636635.1 Tetramorium simillimum | reverse complement strand
ATATATATATATATATATATAAAATTCCAATAAATTCAAGAATATCTTAATAATTTCTGTAATGTAAAGCGAAAAGTTTTTGAAATCTATCATTTAACAAAGTTAGTTTAATGTTTTGATGTTAAAGAATACATTGATATTCTATATAAATTCGATCGTCCGACGTATTGTATGTATTGTATGTTATACACATACAGAACGACGTACACGCAAATGAGTCAGTTTCTTTTATTATGAGAAATTGTTACACATCTATATTGCGTAATTCATCATATATACGAGCTCGCTTTCATTTTGTAAAGAAAGCAAAATAAAGCGGTGGTGGCAAAATGAGGGACTAGGTGAATGAATGAGTGAATGAACAAATGAATGAGTGAGTAAGCGGGAGAAAGAGAGGGTGGGGAGGGGGGAGGGAAGAAAGAAAGAGCGAGACAAGAAAAAATGTATACTGCGTTAAGTGTTGTTAAGTGTAAACGTAAAAATATAATAGATGTTATACCGTTATTAATGTAATTATTATGTAAAGAAAAAATGATAAAGAAATCTGTATAAAGAAATTAATGTAGTTATAATAAATAACTAATGTCTATGAAGATTATTATAGTATATTGTGTTACTTGAAAATTACTACATTATATCCCGAATTTGAGATGGTTTTTCTGTCCGACTTGTCATTTAACAAAAAGACAAATGGATGAAAGAGATGCATCAACGAAAGATGATGCGTGATAAAAAATGTGTGGTTTCATTGTATTTTGAGATCTATTACAAAGTCTTACGTGCTTAGTGGAAAAATCTGCTGGCATAGTATTCTTTTATATTATAAATAGTAAATTGTTAACAAATATAATATTAAGGAGCAAATTATTATATAAATAATAAAAAAACTTGTTAAGAAGTTTTTCATTTGTTAGAAAAAATTTTGTGAATAAGTCTACAATATTACTACCTGCAAAAATGACAAATTGATTCTGCATCGCTATTAAAATATAGCAATAATAGTCGCTGCCACAACAAGATACATTTGTTGAATTAGAATTTACTTTATGACAGAGTATTATATACAGTAAATTTCGTTACACAAGAAATTTTTCTATTTCTAATTTAAGGTAATATTTAATAATGGTAGCAAAGTAAAGTAAAGTGATGTCTCTATGTAAAATGTATAGACTGCAGAAATAACAAAATAGAGATAATTCAAATTCTTGCTGATAGTATGATATAAATATTCGCTTCGCGAAATAAAATTCTTTCCTTTGATTTCATATGTTTGTTGTACAAATATTACCATTGCGTAATCAATGCTCTTTCGTCCTCGAAAAAAGAACGTTCTCTAGTTAAAGAAATTAAGAGGTCTCATCGAGTTTTGAAATGGTCGCTCCAAGAACTGATTCGGGCGCGATTCGCACGCGCGCGCGAGATTTTTTCGTTATTCTTTTCTTTTTTCTCTTTTCTTGATTCCTCTCATCTCGAGGTGCACTTGCTCCCTTTTAACGACGAACTCTCGGTCGGATCTCTTCGCTAGGACGGAAAAGAAAAAGGATGACGTTGACCCCCGTACGGCACCTCGGCACGTTTGATTCCCAATCCTTTCTCGACCCTTACACCGATCCGATCCGATCCGATCCGATATTACGTTCCTATATTCGAAGGACGCACTGCACCTGTAGCGTACAACTTTAATTTGCTCTGCTTCGAGTCGCGTTTCCACAGCACGACCGATTGCATTCTCGCATTTGAGCGGCTGTCTACGGAAACCCGACGGATACGAGAGTCGCGTGTTTGCATTCAGTTTGCAGTATTGGATTCGGCCGTTCAACATACTGCGATTACTTGCCACAAGCAAGAATGCTTAATGGCGCAACCGGAATACATATATGAATATAACGGCACGCATTCGTTTTGTGTGTGTGTGTGTGCTGTCCCTTTTTCTTTTACTCACTATATATTATACATACATATATACCTACGTACATATGTATATCCATGGTATATATTCATGAATTCTTATCTAATAATACGCTGTTAGTGTTAGTAATAGAATAAAGATTCAAAAGTATTAAAAATTAAGTATTAAAAATGTGACTTGAGACACATGTAAAGATGTAAAGGTGTACGTATGTGTATAGATATGTATAAGTACGTATCTGTCAAACGATTTTTCATTCGTTCGCTAAAACTCGTAGTATCGCTGTACATAAAAATATCGACATATTTCTCGTTTAAACTTTGCTTCTAAGATTCAACAGTCTATAATTTTTGTAAGTAGGTCATCGGTATTTGAAATTCTCAGCAAAGACTTTTCGAGCATCATTTCGCATAATTAATTTCTTTCTCTATCACGCGCGGATACTCTTTTCCCTGTTTCCATTCAATACAAAGATTTATCAAATAACTTATGCGCAACTCTATTCTTACGTAATGTTCATACATGTATGAATTTTATATGTGGTAGAAAAAAAGAAATAAATACGTTCAATGAGATCATAAACTTTCCGATAATGATCAGTCATCAATGAAATCCAATATACGTGTGTGTTGTGTGTGTGTGTGTGTCACACAATTCACAAGTGTGTGTGTCTGCATCAAACAATTTCTAATAAATTAAAAAAAGTATCTTTTTAATAAAAATTGATTGACCTTTCTCATTGAGAGAATTATCAATTTAAAGTTAATAATATCAAAAATTAAATTATCAATTGAATAAATTGAAAAAAATATTTTTCAATTAATGAGCACCCAATTAAAGTTTTATCAGTTAAAGAATTATGAAACATTCTATATAAAACATATTATATATCGCGACTTTCGTGCAAAGTTTTTCCATTAATTATGATTAAAAAAGAGAAATGCAGCTTTTACAGAAATATACATATACATATGTATATGTATGCAGAGTTAAGAATTTCAAAAACATATAGTATCATCCTCCAAAAAAAGCTGTGTATCACTGTCTGGATACACAACAATACAAGGCACAGGGTGTGTTCCAAATATTTTCAATCAGTTGAAATTTCTTTAATAATTTTAAAAGCGTTTTTCTATAAAAAATAAAAAATTCTCAAATGAAAAATTCTTCTCCTTGGCAACTATTTTTAAAATATTTATACTTCATACATTATTTATATATACTTCATTTAAATGCAGATGCACATAAACACGTGCGCGTGTAGTACATACGCATAAAGCCTGAACAATATTAAAGTTTTATTTAAATAAATTAAGAAAAGAAAAAGCCTCTACATTATTTATCCATATAGAAGCATTTTTCAGATTTAATAGTGTATTTTAGATAAACAGGCTTTAAACTTGAATATTATCTATAGTTAATAATTGAAAGTAATATCAAATGTAATTTCCAGTGTTGAGAAAAAGTACAGAACAACCGAGACACTCTGTATATCAGACTGGAGGAAACATATTACGGTTTTTGGTGCCTGGCTGTCTGCTTCCATACGACAAATCGCAAGCTGATTAATTGACTGAATTGACTCACAGTCGACTCGCTGGTTAAACGTTGTTCATTAGGCGAGAAACGTGATCCTAGGTGACCTCCGAGTAAGTTACCATAGAACGAGAGAGAGAGAGAGAGACTTTTTTTTATGAGACTCTAAATATGCTAAATAGTTGTAAAACTTGAAAGACGCCCGGCGAGGAGAAAAAAGTTTCATCCACGCATTGAAAATTGACACACCAGGCGTTCATTCACCAGTTCTTCTTTTCGATTCCGAAGATAGATTAATGACGACGCCAGCGACGAATAATTATTCAAATTTTGCGAATCATAGAATTGGCTCGTATATGGCTCGTACGGCCGCTTCAAATGTGTCCTTGAAACTTGAGTTAAAGTATAGAAGCATTTTTTTTCTACGAAACATTTTCTTTGTCTTGTTAGAATTTTGTCTGACTGAAAAATCGCATTCGCACATACATATTTACACGTGCGCGTACAGAAGAGAGAGATGCAGTATTTCAATTTATCTACTTTTGCAACTCTTCTTTAAATCCCAAAAAATAACATTTTGTGAAATTGATTTATTAAATCAATTTCGTATGTATCCGAGAATGATAATTAGATTGCAATTAATTCTAAAATTAATTATCTGACTGACATTTCTGCATCGCGTGGTGTTGTACGTATATAACGTGAAAGATTTTCGCTCGTCATATTATATGACACGATGCATTTATAGCATATCATGTGTTATCTTTCGCCAAAAAGAAGAAAAAGAAAATACGTTAATTCTCAGCATTCCGTCTCAGCGTGATGGGTGATCAATGATTGCGCACGTGAGTGTGAAATTCTATTATACTAAATAAACGGTTATTTTTTTACGACTGCAAAAATAATGTCTTCTTAGTTCTTTTGCGATTTTTACTCGGCGTCTTCAATTCAGATATAAAACGATATAAAACGATAGGATATAAAACATATAGTGTTATTTCCAGAAATCGCGCAGAAAAATAAAAGCAGAACTCGGAGCTCACAGCAATTGTCATTCGTGCACAAACACGAACCTGTTCTACAGATGTCGCAAAAGAAAAGAATATGTGGAAATAAATCGTCGAAATGAAAATGTTGGACTATAATGTCGCCAAAGAGAGCGAGAACGAGAGAGAACACAGTCCATAAAAAAAGATATAGCCTATAATAATTAAAAGAAAAAGATAATTCTATAGGGTGTCATCTTCTACGACAGGCTGTAAAAATACAGCCTGTACTTGTCTATGTGAGTAACATTTTTATTTGTATTAGAATTTACCATAGAATGTATTTGTAATTTGTAAGAAATTGCAAAAAATGTTTCAAAATTATATTGCGGTAGAAATATAAGAGAGACACGTGGTATAAAATGCAAAACTACACTTTCATTTCACATTTTTGCCATAAAAAATCCTTGAAAGTAAGAAAAGAAAAAGATGCTTAAAGAATGAGGAACGAAAGAGATTTTAGTGGCAATTATGTATTTAGTGTTAACGTACGTTATTTTGTTCTCAATTTAGGTATTCCGTAAATCTATGAAAAAGATAGACTAGAAGGGAATAGAAACGGAGTAAGAGCATATATTTGTATAGTAATCCCACCACAAGAGAGATGTTTCGGCTTTTTCTGACGTGGTACGATTAATTTTCATAAATTCACTCTGGGCAAACTGGTTCCTCGTGCTATTCGTGACTCTGCAAACCTAGTGTTTTATTAGAAAATTAACTTTTTCAATTCGGTCCCGATGGATCTCCTCTATACTTACATGTATTCGGACAATCTAAATATTTCTTTTAGGTGATGAGATTAATAACAGAGTCTCACTTTACTCTCGGTATTATTCTCGACATCATAAATTTGACTGATTGTGAGGTTAAATTATTTGCAATGCCCTCTCTCTTTCTTTTCTCTCTTTACGATTGATTCTTTCATTTTTGACAGTTGTTTACAATATACTTCTCTTCAATTTAGACGCAAATTAATTGCGAGCCACACTAAATGAGTGATAGACAACTGCAGATAAAGTTTTCATTAAAGTTGGAGAAATTTCTATTAATTTCTTGGGAACTGTGGAGATTTCGATTCACTGTTGCAAAAACATAGAACAAAAAGTCAAGAAAGAAGTAAGCCGATGAAGAATGAGCTGAAGACGTTTGAGAACCGATGATGAAAGTTGTACAACAATTCATGCTGAACTTAATTAATGGAGAGTTCTTCACTTTGTGAGTTTTATTCTATCATTAAGGATTTATCTGATTTGATTAGCTTACCTTTCGTTATCGACAACTTGCCTCCATCGTTAGATAGAATATGTTTATGTTTCGTATTCGTAGTCTCATCATCTTTTTATTTTTGAAATAAAAATTTATTAAAATAATATTTTTGTCATGTATAAAATATTTCGACACAAGGCGCAATTAATAAAATTTTCATCAAACTGCGGGAATAGTTGTATATACGTGTATAAAAAAGTTTTGTTGTAATGTACATGTACACAAAAAATATAAAGAGATGTGTACTCTCTTTTTAATTTACTTTAATAATATTGAAAAAAAAGATAAAATATGAATTTTCTAAAGTCTAAAGTCTAAGTTCGATGTAATAATGAACTTAATAATTTTATATTATTTATAACATATACCGCTTATTGAGAACCAAGAGAGAATCAATTCTAACAATAAAAGATATGTTATCAATGTAAAGTGAATTGTAGAGCGTATCACGTGTATCGCATGTTAAAAAGTATATACATCGCCAAAATTTATCAGGATCTGCATGAATTAACGAGAATTGAAATTTCCCATTTATTTGGAAGGTCCAAGCTCGAGAAGAGCACGCTCGGCTTTATGGATTATAAATGAAACGATTGCAATTAAATCCATCGACTGTAATGGGCAGTTTTTCGAATCAGCGAGTTCGCATTCAACCTTGAGCGTATACGTGTACTAAATCAAAGTTACCCTGTTCCCGCGTATCGAGCAGCACTCCCCACTGCACCGACTGGTTCATTAACAATTACATGGACGTAGTATGGCACAGGTGGCACGATATATAAAGTCACGAGGAATCGATGTGGTCGGCTATTAGTTTGGATCGTTCCACCGACCGGTTTGCGGATCCACCGACGCGACGCGGACGGTTCCGACTTCCTATACGTCGATATCTCCGGACAGTCGTAAATTGACCGATTTAATCGACCGATCGGTCCAACACGTGCCGAAGTGAACGACTTGGAATCACGCGTGCGCGCGCGCGCGCGCCTACGTACACGTTTCTTCACTTGAATCCTCGCGCCAGCTTGCTCCATCCAGTCGACGTCTCTTACTTACAATTACTTACAATTAGTCGACATCGAGATTTAAAGAAGACCGGGAAATCTTGTGATCGCCAAGATCGTCTTCTAATCAAATCTGTTTCTGCTCGCCTTCAGAATCTATTTCGTCTTTTGAAGCTGTGGTGGGATCTCTTGTCTGTCACAATGATGCTCGTCGAGAGAAACGTCAGTCTTTTTCTAACGATCGTCACATGTCTACTTCTACTGGCAAAGCATTGCCAAACATCGTGCATCGGAAAAACTGTGTTGAGTAAGTATGATGTCTGAACAATTTTTTCATGTTGCGACTATGATGAATATACGAATAAGACTCAATGCAAAGTGTCTAAAATATATCGCGATTTATTAGGTCACATTTTGTGCGTGTCTTAATCTTAAAATCAAAATGATTCGCAGAAAATTTCTGAATTTGAAAGAGAGAGAGAGAGAGAGGGAGAGAGAAACATTTCTTCTAAAAACTTGAACGAGATGCTTATAGATGAATTTCTTAGTTTTATCAATCCAAATAACATTTATCGAATAAACACGCAGATTATAAATCTACGTGTATAAATTAATTTTTCTTTAGATTGTGACAAAATTATATATAAAGAAAAATGTACCAATATTAATATCAGCACAGTAATTAATATTATTATTAATTTTATTATATAATTAAAGAAAACACAGAAAAGGATAATACTGAATGAAAAAGAAATCATTGCTGAAGGTTCTCCGCATCTCGCTTTAAGGCTGTATCGGAGGTACAATCTTAGATAAAAGTGCATGAAATTTGAAATACTTGAATATCTATGTTTTACATAGTAAATCTAGATGTAAGAAACTCAAACTATAATTGGAGTCTTATTTTTACTCCTAGGAAGGTATTTTTCATATTACAAATGTTTTTTCCAACATTATTTGTAGTACTGATAGCATATTTTTGTCAGTTTATAATTTATTTCTTTAAAACGATGTAGTGAAGATAATTGAAACTTGGTTGATAGTTTCATCTATCTATATATTAGATGTACAAAAGAATTGAAAACATTGGTACCATTTCTTCAATATTTTTATTTCAAGACCGTCTCTTTCCATAGAAAATACGTGTGAAATCAGTGAAAAATAAAATCGTTATTACTCAGCAACTGTTTAGTGGATTTGTTTAAAGTTTTTTTACAACACATCAGGAAGGCTAAAAAAACAATCTCATAAATTTTTATCGACTTGATACTATTTCGAAGATAGCTCCGATACATCCTTAAATGCGACCATCGTGATTCCGATATTGTACAAAAATATATTACATAAAAAAATAGTTGTAATAAAATTTTACAAAATTATTTTAAACAGATATTTTCAAGAAAATTGACCAAGCAGAGAAATTGTAGTCTTAATCAGAAGTATTCGATTAAGTGCTATTTATTTAGTATATATATATGGTATATATACACCTACTACAAGTTCTTTCCCATGAAATTCATTTAACTACGAGCTACACGATGGAATGGTGTCGGCCAAATTGCATCGTTACGCTCGGTACCAAGCCCACCTCATTTCCGGCACAAAAAGAAACTGATGTTTCCAGTCATAGCGAGACGGCCATCAAATACGGATGTCACTCGAGTTTGTTTCGCCTTTTCAACCTTTGGATGCTAAACGAGCGAATGATACAGTGGCGCGTCGTGTCGCATCGCGTCGCCTCGAATGATGATTAATTGGCGTGGACCGAAAAGGGAACTCGACTGTCATTCCTTGCCACCAACAGTGTCCTTATTTCGTGTCTTTTTAATTATCTCTTTCTCTTTCTCTATTCATTATTTAATTCTATTCAATATAAAAAACAGGATATTGATACTTAAAGGATAAATAAATTGATTGAAGCACAAATACAATCGCGGAAGAGATGCTGTACAATGAAAAATGTGCATCTTTTATACGCATGTCGCTTTTGATATAAATCTTGAACAAATTTTTAATGAGAGAGAGAGAGAGAGAAAATTCACCAAATGTTGTTCATTATGTTATTTTTCTTCTTTTTAATTAATATAATTATATATCTTCAATGCAATTATACATTTATAACATCTTTTTAATTAATGCAATGCAATTATATTTTTAAAAGATTATATATAAGTACATATATTTCGTTAATCCATTTGTAACAACATTCAAACATAATTAATTTTGACTCGCACTTGTAGGACTAAATTAAAAGAGAGTGATAAATTGAAAAGAAGCCAAATTGAAATCCATATTATCGATGAATCTATGATTTATCCATGTAGCATTACTCGGTCAACTTTTAGACAGATATACGTGCAATCTCAGAACAGAAAATCTACTCTATTCGATCAGAATAGAAATCAATTTTGGGAATAAATTAATAGGCACTTCTTTGCGTGCAAAAGTTATTCGACATTTGTATTTGGCAGAATATTTTTGTCTAAAATAAAACTCGACTCGCCGTTAATTCAAATCACCGGTCATTATCAAGAGTGCTTCGAATACGAAAGATGTATTTACGAGAAATCTCCATCTCTTTTAATGACGCAATTTGGTTTGGGAATAGTTAAGGATCTCTCTCTATCGTGCGTACATAACTGTAAAGTGTAATGGTTCTCAATTTAATCACTTTTCTTGACAAGATTGTATTCACGCTTGGAAATTGCGAAATAATACTGTATCGTTATGATTGTTTCCTGAAAACAATTCCCTGTATTGTAAGAATAAGATATAAGCAAGATTAAATATGCATATAAGAATGTGTCACAGGGGAAAATATGGTACAGGTTTGCAATGAACAGGAATGTAGGATTTTACCATTAATTAATGCAAATTAATGGTAAATTTTATATTCCTGTTATATTTCTTGGTCAGTGAGAATTTCTTAAAAATATATTCGAGTGTAATGTGATGTGTAATCTCTTCTCTTGGATCCCCTCGAGTTGCTCCTCATGTGAGCAACTCGCAACGAGCAAAACTCCACTCAGGGGAGTACAGCGTTCCATTTATCTCCTCATCAATAAGTTGTCTTTGGACATCCAGAAAGAATCAGAAAAAATAACGCTCAAGCGCTACGAGCGCTCATATAAGATAAATTACAAGTACCTGCAGGATGCAGGACGGGGCTGTGTGTGTGCAGTGATCTCCCATGCACGAGGGATGGAAAGTGACAATCAGCGTGACAGCGCGATTCGAACGCGATCATACACGTATTACCTCTGCAAAATTTGCGCCACTTCGGTACTTTGGTCTATTCCACAAAGACTATACGATTACTCACTTTTCTCGTTCTTCTCCCTGTGTGATCGTATGTACAATCCTCGTTGCTGCGACAAACCCAAGAAGAGAAAAGTGATTAAATTCATAGAGCGAAATGCATGGGACACCCTGAGTGGTACTACCTACTAGCCTACTTCCTATTTTGTTGTTAGCGTTTTATAACGCTACAACACGAAATGCTCTTCTTTGGCCTAGTGTAATAACACAGATATAAATGCAACAATTCGCAGAGAATTCTCATATTATCGAGATGAATAATTGATTCAATGATTTACTTGGAGTTTGAGATGCGCAAAATGCTCTTCATCATTACATATTTGCATTTTTAACAAAATTTTTACCAAAAGAAAATCTCCCTCTTACAGAAATATGCAGAGATATATAATTTTTCGTTCAAACTCTCTTTCATCGCGATTATCTCCAGATTCGACGGTATCTCTATAAGAGTTAATTGTCACATTAGAGATTTGATTTATTTGTAATATATGTACAAACTTTTCGGATTTCTCTGATACTAATTGTATAAATTATCTTGTGTGTATATATATATAATTCTCTACATGATTATATTATATTCATCATCATATAATGATCATACGTGCAATTATAATAAATTAATATCTCACAGTTATACTTGTAAGACAATACAACACAACACAATATAACATATCAGTTTCGAGTTTTCATGAAAAAAAAAAAATTATAATATAAAATATCATAGCGTATTTTATGTATACAATTATAGAAATTTATAATTTTACATTTGTGTAATCTTACTGAAAAACATCTTACCAAAAACGTCTAAACAAATAAAAGTCCTTAGAATTTATTTAGAGATATAACTGTCTGATTTAGAGAATATATTATATTATATTTAAATGTTATGTATCTTAATTAATTTGTAGTAGACTTACGTAAGAAAACAAAAATGTTTCAACATGTCTTTTTATCCGTGCTTTTTATATCAAATCAAATAAATATCCAACAAATCCAGCGTTCAACGTTATCATAAAAATAAAAATGATGAAATGAATAATTTGCCAACAATCGCATGCAAATTCGACGGATATTTGCACGGAAGATGCTGGAAGATGGCTTTCCAGAAGAAAGAGCCAGTCTCACAGCTTCTTCCTGATTATGGATCGTTAGGAATGATTAGCCCGTAAAGAATTATTAGCCGATGTTGACATAAACGACATAATAAAGTGAAGAAAAGAAACGCCATGCCACCAGTTCCGTCCTAATGAGAAGTTAAACTTACGGGATGCGGGAGTTCTCGATGCACCAACAGAAGGACAAGGGAAGCATCGCTAAACCAACTTCCATAGCAAGTTTTTCGGACAGTTGCACAATCTGCAGCTTGCCGTGAAGAACACAGCACCAAGAAGAAAGATTACAGAATCTCAAGGAAAAATCCGAGAGAAGAAATAATTTTGGTACGATTGGTACGAAAAATTGCTCAAGATAAAAATAAACACCAACGATTCGTGGTGTATCTTCTAGTATATCATTCGAGTGCTTTCGAATTGAAAATGATATGCGGATATATCTAATCTAAAAAAATTCTGCTGTTAAGTATTAAATATGTATAAATACGTGAACTTGTGAGGCATAAATATACATATATTCCTAATATATATTATATGTATATACATATATTTCTCAACGGTCAATCACTTTCCCTACTCACTTATTATTCACTCATAAAATCGTGAAAAGTGCTAAAGTTAATTATTTTAAAAATATGATAATCATGAAATGACGTTGCATGACGTTTGTTGTTATTACATATACATACAAAATAATTTGAAGCATCATCTTTGCATTGTTATTAATTAAGCTAATTAACAACTTACAGTTTAGTAACTATATGTATACAAGTTGAGAATGAGATACACGACTTTACTATTTGAATTAGAAATTTACTTTTATTATTTATTTAAATGTCATATTGTTTCGTCTAATTTGATAATAATGTTTTATGCAATGTATAGTGAACAATTTAGAAAATACGTCATACGACAAAACAATTTTACTGAACAAAATAGGCTTACTTGTTTTATTGAACAATTTTATTAAACAA
The DNA here is from genome assembly GCA_011636635.1 of Tetramorium simillimum. NCBI lineage: Eukaryota > Metazoa > Arthropoda > Insecta > Hymenoptera > Formicidae > Tetramorium > Tetramorium simillimum. The sequence goes on along the minus strand of VBVQ01004648.1, from coordinate 1,942 downwards.
AATAAACTTGTTTCTATCAATCTGGAATTTATATTTCCTTTTATGGAAATGAAAAAAAATAATGGAGAAAGTTAAAAACTGTACGAATACGAAGCAATAATAAAAGTAATAAGGTTAAGTGAAAAATGGAATAAATTTAAGTTTATAATAAGTACAGAGAAACTTGAAATAGATGAAGCAGATTATGTGTTTCTAATACTCCTAATGATTATTATTATTATAATTATTTTTTACAGCAGCGTTCATTAAGCTAATATATTGAAAAAAATAATGTTACTAATCTCAGGAAATTAATGTTATCTGTTATAAATGATATGATTTCCTTCCGCTTCCCTCTATCATATACTTACTTACCTAGCTCTTATTTTTCATTTTTGTTCTTGTGCTGCTAAGGAAAACAATTGCGTATTTAAATATATGTGCAGTATTCGTATGTAGAATATGTCTCGTATAATTTTTTATATACGTTGCCAGGGAAGAGTTGACCATATCATAATATACCTCTTGAATGGTAGGCAATAGTAGCGATATAGAGACAAGTTTGTTCGGAAAGAAGCAGCTGAGGACACACATGTGTATCATATTACAGGGTCCGGTGGTATATCGTGTGAGGAAAAACAGATTATCTTGGACGAACACAATCGATTAAGGCAACTAGTGGCATTGGGACAGATACATGGTCAACCAAGTGCGGCGAATATGATGGAGATGGTAAGCGTTGAGATGGATAGTGTTTTCCTCTCCATTTTTTTAGAAAGTCGATACTTTCAAAGGCAAAAGATTCTCTATAACGTTTTTTATCTATGTAACGATTCATATGGATAGAATCATATTGATCGTAAGATATAACAGATACAATTAAAAATGATGTAATGTGTGATGTAATTTAAAAAATAAATGTATAACGTGAAAGAACGTGCAGTTACTTCTAAATAAATATTAGATATACAATTTTTGCAATAGTCAGATTTGCAATAGAGTAGAGAGAGAGAGAGAGAGAGAGAGAGAGATAACGTAAAGTATAGAAAAGCGTATAAGCGTATAATATATATTTTCATTTGTTAATAATCTCAAACTAGAGATAGTCAAGTTGATATAAGATGTATTTATATATTTATTTCGTGCTGTTGTAGATATGGGATGATGAACTTGCTGCGGTAGCTCAAAGATGGGCGGATCATTGCTCCGAATCACACGACAATCTAAGAAATGTCCGTAAGTAAAACTTTATTGGTAATTGGTTTTCGCATATTTGCGTAACAATTATTATATGTATGTATATTTTATGCTCCTAATAAGGATAGCACGATATTATAATATTTTTCGAGTGTCACAGGAAAAAATGATTATCTTGAAATTTCTTGATCTAATCTAGTCGACGTCTAATCTATTCGATGTCTTTTCAATTATTATTTCTTATTGAGATGTTATTATAATATAATCTCTGGGGTATGCAAAAGAAGAATAGCGCTGTCCTTTCGACCTTTACCTTTTTTGTCCTATTGTAGTAATAATTAAATTTTCATATTAATAACGACATTTGTCGGCAAAGTGGTAAAGGCACAATTAGAAATAATAAATATGGAATTACAATTTATTTTTCACATTACACAATAGGTTGCCGTAATTTGATTAATCAAAAACAATGTCAAACGTGTTCAGACATATGTGAATGTAATTACGTGCAAGGAGAAAGGTCGCAAAGATGTATGTAGCGAGAGTATATGTAAAATAAGCGAAAAAAGAATACTAAATTGAAATTATTACAAATATAATTATGCATATTAATTAGATTGAGAAATAAAGTTTAAATATTAGAATGCTTAATAATGTTAATAAAAATATAAATTTATACTTGTTATCAAAACTATTGCCTAATATCGATGATTATTACTTTTGTGTTGAAATTTTAACAACAATTAACAATGACATACGTAATATC
>VBVQ01004647.1:0-14109 GCA_011636635.1 Tetramorium simillimum | reverse complement strand
TTATATATATTTGTGTTAAAGTAATAAACGGAATATTTTAAAATATCGTTTTTGTTGAAAGAAAATTACGTAATTATGTTATCAAATAACAAAGTAAACGAGATAATTCCCCATATATTTTAAACTTTAAATTGCGATTTTGTTATATTAAGTGTAAATTATTGTGTAAATTATATGAAGTGTAAAAACTTCCATCTTTGCTTTGGTATCTCTTTCATTATAATTACAATAACGATTAATATAAACGGATTGAAGATCATATAAATTTGAAATTGTATAAGTTTTAAATTTACCGAAACTTCTCTTTTAAAACAAAAGAGTTATTCTGCTAAAAAGGAAAATATTATTTTATTCTCAGTCTTATAGAACTAGCGGAGTAAAACAACTGAGAGATGAGAATTAGGTCCAGTGGACAGAAGCGTGTCACTCGTGATTGAAAGACAATAAGAGGGCGATGAAAGTGTGAAGTTTCTCGCTCAGAAAGGCGAGAAGATCCATCTCCGAGTTTTACCCTTCTTAAGGTGTAATGACGTCATAGGAAGTTTGCCAAGTTCTGTTGCGTATCTTAAGTTGTACTCTTGGTCAATGTTCCATTTTGTTCGGATCTTATGTTCCAAATATTTTTAGCAGTAATTTTCATTATTCATCTAATAACGAACGATGTCAGTAAGAAGCGACAAATATGTATAACTTATACTTGTGTAAATTTTTCTGTTGCAGAAAAATCTATGCAAAAATTAAGTAATTCAATGCTTTTAAGATATCTAAAATAATTATTAAAAAAAAATTGTTTTTAATTTTTTAAACTTTTATTTACATATGTGTTTGTATAGATATTATTAGAAAGTAAGTTAGATAATATAGAATATAATCGAGATAATTTTTTATTTGAAAATGAAATTGACAAGTAAATGAGAAGATATTTCTTCTTTGTTTCCCACGCAATGAATTTTGTCCAATTTTTATTAAAGTTAACGCTTTTAGAATTCACATATAAAATATGCTTCGCGTTAGACTGGCAACTGCGAGTATATCTTGAATATGTTGAGTGTTAGACGATATATTTCGTTCACGTATGTACGCACTGGCAAAGATATTGATAGTTTATTTCCTTGACCAGCAATAAAGAAGACACTTCAGAATATTTCTTGTAAATATTCACTAAGGCTAAGGATATCTAGAATTCTTGAAAAGGTCAGGAAATATGATTTGCCATATTATTGTCAGTCAAACCAGAAACAGCTAATATGAATACAGAATTATGAAAAACTCATTGGTATACATTATGAGGAGCTGTTATTAATAATAATTGATATATTTACTCTTTAAAAGTAAATCAGTGAGATCAGCGATTATACACTGATTATCAGTATATAATCGCTGATCTCACAGATTCACTTTTAGATAGTAAGCATTTATCAATTTAATTATTATTATCGGTATTAAAATTTTCCGCGCAATACTTCTTAATAGCTGCGCTGGATTTCGCGAGTCCTATTTGCAACGTATCCACAATGAGAAATGATCAGTCCTAGGAATGCCGCATCATGAGAAAGAAGTTAATATGAAGAAGCGCGTCAGGCGAAGAAGCTCCGCAAAATGTAATGGCGCAATTCACACGGTCTTTGCGCAAACGACGATCATTCTTCTTCCAAAAGGCGCGCCTTTCATGCGCAACGACGTGTCCCGGCGATAAGAACCGGCATTCGCAGGAATTCATGAGCCGCGCTTCACGATGAACGAGCCTCGGATATGGGGAACGCGGGATCGAGGTATCAGGAAGAGCTCGTTCCCGCGAAATCGTTTGGTAACGCGGTCCAAGAACATTTCTCATTCCACCGGGAAGCTCTCGCCTCGAGGCGGCCTGATATTATCGGGGGAGAAAAAATTATGCGGCTAATCAAGAAACGCGAGTGTCACTCCCCGCTCGATGTATCAAGTTGGATCTGGTGAACGAGAAATGATCTCATTCGCGTAAGACGTTTTCAGCCACTGACGTAACGCCTTCTCAATCGCGATGTCTTATTTGATTTTACTTTTGCGCTCTCATACGTCTGAAATGAATTTTTATGAAAGTGATTCTTAAATTGTCCACCACTTTTCGCGATTTAGAAAAGTCAAAAAGAAACATTATTAACAACATATTGACTGGATGAGAAAAATATACTCGAAGAAATTATTATGCAAAAGAGATCCAGCATCGACCGTATAAGGCTTCTTATTATTAATTTGATTTATTCATATAACGGTCAAAGTCAAATTTAATTATTAGTGGTTAATAATAAATGTTTTAAATTTTATTGTGTATGAGTAAAGGTTTATGCATTGGATTTTAGAATTGTTTAAAAGCTTCTTTTTTCCTTGGCTATGCGAAATGGGAATAAGAGTGTGTTAGAATTAAAAACACAATGAAATTAGAGTAAGATTGTAGAAAGATTATTACGTCATGCGTAGTACTTTGAGAGTGCTCGTCGATCATAGAGATGAGTCTCCATCTCAAGCGAAAATCTATTTCACGCAAATTTTACGTGTAAAGTTCAATATGGTCTAAAACGTGTTCTCCAATCGATTAGTCAATGAATATTCAATGTGGTTTCCACATGGGGTTCGTGTGATTGCAGTTTCGTTCTACCTCAGCTTATCCTCAGATCTACGGTCGTCGCGTAGCCCGTAACTTGGATAGTTATGCCGGTGCGATGGTTCTCCTGGCATTGGAAAGGGCTATTTCCGGTCTTTGCACGGAGATTATACTCATGCTCCCTACACGGTCGTCATTGCTCATAGAATTTTCACCGTAATCTTTCGGGGTACCTCTCGGTCGAGCGAGAAAAATGTGACGGGGGTTTGGTGAATCGATGTGCTTGCATTAAATATCTTGGCACGGAGCGCAACTGCGGGCGGATAGTTCGATCGGCACGTTCGTGCGAATCGTTTTTCGTGGTGGCGGCTGATTTCTCACGGAATCGCGAGCTCTCGTTGTAAGTCTGAAGGGTACAATCGAAAATCTACGGCAGCCACGAGCCGTCAATGAATCGTAAATGATCCGAAAACTCTGTTCAATCGCAATGTCAGTCACGGTCGTGCGGACCAGTTTACTGACCATGCCAGTCAACGTGATTGACGTTACGGCCGAACTTGTTTTATTCTTGTCACTATTTTATTATTTTACTTTTTCAATCTTTTCGATGTTATCACGTTTGCAATATATTCTTAATATTCTTAATCTTTTAAAATTTGATTACGCTACACTGAAAAAAAAATTCTGGTTAAAAACGGACTAATCGGAAAATCTTGTAGGATTGATCAAATATTCTGGTCATTATAAAATATTGAATTCTACTATAATAACTTAAATATTTGATTAATCCTACAAGATTTTTCTGATTCGTCCGTTTTTAACCAGAATTTTTTTTCAGTGCAGCTTTTCGATAATACAATTTTTTGGATTTATTCTTCTGTTCCAATTTACTCCCTATATAATCTCTCAGATTCTATTTCTGTAATCAGAACAATCAAATTATATTATTTAATCTGTATATTCTTTAAAAACTTACTGTAATTAGTGCTACAAGAAATAGTTTTTTAATTTTATTATAATACCTCACATGTAACCTTATAATAATTTGCTCTGCAAATTTTTAGTACGGAGCACAAAGTTGGAATATGATTCGGCATGGGAAAAGTTACAAAGTTCTTGCGCTCAAACGACTTTTGTCGCTCATAAGCCAGGCACGCGTTGGTCGCATTGTTAGGAAAATGTGTCTAAGTGCTGGTGAAAATGAGCCTCTTGCTGAAATCAAATAACGTATCGACATTATAAGCAATGTGCATTGCACGAAGCATTTATATTATATCCACCGAATCGAGTCGACAAGGAAAGACAAGCGACAAGGAAAATTTAATTCCATCCGTGACTGGATAAAAGAGATTTCACACCACCGTTTATTGACATCATCGAAGTCCTCGCATTGCTGAGCGAGCAATCTTTACCGGATAATTCTTAAGCTTCTTTATCTTCGAATTAGAATTTATTCACAATTTTGCATCGCTTCAATATTAGCTTTCGAAACAAAAATGAATGATGTCTCAATGTGGAATTTCACTCGTTTATGCTTAGCGTGTTAGTAATGCAATTGCCTCGCTGTCGCCGCTTTGTGTCGATCGTTTCTTCGCACGTTCAACAATACCCGAGGGTGTATGACAATAGGATTTCATTTCGCGTACATGTCGATGCACGGAGGACGCTGCCGTTGCGCTTACTGATGAGGGAAATAACGTTCGCAGATAGATACTCTAATACCGGTATGGATCCTCTTTCGCTGAAATGCTGAATCTAAATCATACTGTATTTTGAATAATTGAAATTGTAGAATTGTTTCAAAATCAATAGTGTACTAATATAAATACGAAGCACAAACTTGTATCTGATTTTTGTTTAAAAAATTTTAATGACTATTGGTTTTTATTTTCTTGTTGTTTGCCAAATGTTTTTAAATGTTATTGTAAAATTGTAATATGTTATAAATTCTACGAAATATTTACTAAATCTAGCAGGTTAGTCAATAAATGTGTATGTTGCATAAAACGTTTTCCTGTAAATTAATAATTTGTACCTATTTTATTACATAGTTGTTTTTCAATATGATTGCTATTGCTACATGTATATATATTTAAAAATTCTCAATTAAGAAATGTCTGTGCACTGAAAGCCATAAACACTTGAGATATAATCTCGATCTCTGGCTAAGAGTACACATAGAAGTATACACATGAAATAATTTAAAAAGATTGCTTCAGGCTGAGATACTTATTTTTATCCACGGACTATTACTCTCAAGAATCTTATATATTTAACGAGATATTCCAATATATATATATATATATACACAATATCGATTTAAAATAAAATCATATAATACACGAAAACTTGAAATAACGTGACTTGAAATATATAAAAAAAGAGAAATATTTCACTGTTATATAAAAGAGAAATATTTAAAATAAAAAAAGAGAAATAAAAAAGAGAAATATTCACTGTTATATCATCGTAATAATAATAAACCAATAGGCAATAAAACTGAAGAATGAAATAATGGAAACGGATTAACGGATTAACTGATAGTTACGTAATGGTTGATTCAATGTATTGAAAAACATGTAATAGAGTGAAGCTGGAAACGATTGCAAATTAACGCTTATTAATTCTTTGTCACGAAGTTTAAATGCAATTACAAAGAAGGATACGGCAGATAATGCGGGTGCTGTGACAGGGCGATTTTTGCGGGGCACCTCGCGACATTCTTTTTCCGGCTGCTACGTGCTCCGCGACTGAAAAGTAAGCGAAAAAAACATAACGGAAAGGGCAGAGCAGAGGTAAAACGAGGACATCGCGAGGTGCAAGGCACAGCCAGGGCAATAATAATATCAGAAAGGTCGGACTTATACTGCGGCGCGAGGTTTTCCCGATAGTTCGAACGCGAACTTTCCGCCCAAGTTGCAAAGCTTTAAAGCGAAGGCTTTAACGGGGCTTCTCGCGCCCAGCACCAACTCTCTCTCTCTTCTCTTTCTCTTTCCTTCTCTTTCCGGGATGAAGTCGTGCGAGGAAAGAAAAAAAAATGATCAGTACGAGAAGAATGCCCGCCACGGGTAACTTCAGGCCTGAATATACTGCTGACCTCTCACACTTCCTTTTCACGTCAATATTCTCACGTTCGAAGTTTATCCCGACCAATGTGGCGCACAGCATGTTTTTCAGGAAAAAAAAACTTTTTATTATTCACATACTCTCCATGCGGAGGATATGAAGCACTCTTCATCGTCGCCATCCCTTAACTAGCGAGTAATTACAACTAATTATTACGAAAATTGTATCATGAAGTTCCGAGGCAACTTCCAAATCATTTTGCATGATCTTGACGTATATATATGCATTTCTATGATATATATATACACACACATATATATATATATGTAAATTTAAAATATTACATATTATGTTGCTATACTGAAAAAAAATTCTGGTTAAAAACGGAAAATCTTGTAGGATTGATCAAATATTTTAATTATTACTTTAATAAAACATTTAATAAAACTCAATATTTTATAACTTATGATAACCAGAATTCCTATTATACTAATATTTATTCAATCCTACAAGATTTTTCTGATTCGTCCATTTTTAATCAAAATTTTTTTTCAAAGTACGCGCATCGTTAAAACATTTCTTTATATATCCGAAATTTATTGACGTATCTTTTGATAAAAAAGTACATATTTTGTTTTATGTCAAATATCAAGCTCGCATATCTCAGAAGAATTCCCTGAGAGAACATCTATCGTCGAAACGTAAGTTTCCGACGGATATCCGTTGATCCCATGTTTTACGCCTAAGTTATTCATTCTTGAGCTGCACGATGATCGAAAGCGAAACATCAAGGAATCTCGATGTGCGAAGAAATCAGGGCATTGAATGACAAAGCATCGTTGTCATCGTCGCAAGTCCGTCCGAGGGCTCGTGACTCGTCGAACATTTCAGTCACGTCGAAGTGTAATGATCAGTAAATAACAAATGACCGCGTCTGCCGGCTGTCCTCATCCTTCATCGTAGGAGTAGCCGAATGCTGCTCGAACTTTCGCGTGGGAGGGCGAGAAGAAGCACAGACGTCGATTCTTCTTGCAAGCAGCGCGTGGCCGGAAAACTCGCGACATACGACTCCGCCCCGGAACTCCACTCCCGAGCCTCTGAAATGTACAACCGTACCCCGTGATTCGTTTTTCCTGACGCAAGTTTTGGTAGTTACGTTATCTTACCGAGTGCAGCAATTCTCACGGAATAGACCGCCTTTTCTCTTTCTAAACAACCTACGTAGCAAGGCGGATGTTACGCGAGCGAATAAAAGTCGGCGCCGCAGGGTTGCAAAAAAAAAGCTGATGGATTATGCAATACAGAGAATCAATATCAAAAATATAAAGAAGCAAAATTTTTATTTTTAGATAAATTTCTATGTAAAATACACATTTTTATTTACATATACAATATTATTAGACTGAAAAAAAATTCTGGTTAAAAACGGACGTATCAGAAAATCTTGTAGGGTTGATCAAATATTCTAGTTATTATAATAGAACTCAATACTTTATAACTTATAATAACCAGAATATTGATCAATCCTACAAAATTTTTCTGATTCGTTCATTTCTAATCAGAATTTTTTAAAATGTATAATCTTATGTAACATTTTTCAATATAATAAGACAATTTTATAATTCTGTTATACAAGTGTGAAGCTACAATACTAAAAGGGAAATGAAAGAAAACATGCGTCCCTCTTTCCTGAACAGAATGTTAAATAAAGCGATCCAACGCATCCGGTATCGAGTTTCCTCGCAAGTATAATTTATGCGAAATTACTTCCTTCGTTCGGGGACGCTCGACGGCTACTGTGCAGAGCTGAAAGAGACGACGGTGCACAGTCAGTCGTTTCGCATGTAATTTGCACATTGCATCTCTACGGGGAGAATTATGCTACTGCAGATACGAGATATCTTACTTATGTTTCGCTTCAAAATAGCACGCAAGAATGGAATTTCAAGAAGTTGAGGTGAATGTTGCATTGCGGTGCTGCTCGATGACTTGTTTCCCCTTCAACGCAATAAGTTTTGTAATTTTCTCAGTTGCGTAACTTTCTGAGTGGCAATTTTCCGGAACAACGATGTTCTTGATTCCTTTTTCAATTCTTCGCAACGCAATCTCGATCTCTTCGGATCAACCCGATCTTAAGGCAACTCGGATATCTTCAATTTTCCACTCTTTCGCGATTGATGATTTTGTAATTTCTACGTATAAAATTATATGTAATACATATTTTAATATGCTATCGAAATATTAATTACTACATTTAATGTAGTAAATGTATAAGAAATCATGGATTAATTTGCGGCGGTCAAAATTTCTATCATCACTATTTCATACCATCCTCGCTCCAATCTACTCCAGGCTACCTAAGATGGCGGACGATATTGGGCGCTATTTTCGTATGAGGATCGCGTTGTGGGTCGTAAGAATACAGTATCGCGACTCCGTTCGCCGCCTCGTTTTCTCCTCATACAATAAGTTTTGTAATCCCCTCGGTTACGTAACTTTCTGAGTGGCAATTTCCTCGAACCTGCCTGCGCCTAGTTTCGTCCGTGATCCTACGCTGTTCCAGACCAACCTCTTCAACCCGACTGTCCTCCTTTAACCGCGAGAACGCACCTTCGACACGCCCTCGTTTTGACTCGTCACCATCCCATATCAAACAGCTCTTGACAGTCTACCTTCGTCATCTTCATTCGGCAGTAAGCTTCTTATACTTCGACCCGTCATATCGCTTATCCTTGCGATTTATTGTCGGTAGATCGTAGAAGTTTCAGCATAAGTTTATAGCGAAAGCATTGTAGAACTGGTTTTTCAAAAGGTTTGGAAAATAGTTGTAAAAATTCATATATACGTTTTATTGCGGGATTATATAGTAAAAATTACTTGAATATGTTAAAAAGCTTAAATACAGTAAAATTATTATAAAACCAAGATGAGGAAATCCGAACCAAAATTAATATAATTAAAATGTTTAATTACAGATAAGTAATTAGAAGGCAGTCGAGTTGAAGAAAGTAAAAATGATAAGATTAATGAATAATAAGTGATAAGTGATAAATGATTAGAATCCACTCGAGTTGAAGAACGTAAAGATGATAAGATTAATAAGTAATAAGTGATAAGTGATAAATGATTAGAATACACTTTTGAGTTGAAGAAGATAATTTGATTTTTACATCAAGATCTGAAAAATGTAGAAATAAGAAAATTTCTACAAAATGTTTGCCGCATCTTTATTATTTATTTAATGAATACTTAAATTTTCTTTTAGTTGAAAACATTTTGATTTATTTAATATCGATTGATAAACTGATTTTCAGCGTTAAAAGAGGATATCATTTAAATTTATCTTTGGACACACCCGCAGAATTATCGGTGCGCCACTATTATTGCCTTAATATTCTAAGTCGTTTACTGCGCAATGAGCGTTATCGTGCTTGGATAGAACAGATGTACCAAGCAAGATTACGGCATTGTTCACGCTTAATAGCCTAATTCCCAGCGCATTAAATTTACGGGCTTCGAATTTCAATGCGCGCGATTTCCCGGTCTTCTGACCTTGCTGTATCCAACCGTGTTGGCCGTGGGTCAAGTGTCACTACGAGCGGAGGAGTGCAGATTCCCCCGCTTGCTAGGACCAACCCTTCCGATTATTCGCCGCTGACTCTTGATGACTCCGTACTACCTTCAAAGCGTACGCACGTACACGTAGACGCTTTAGAATTAGTGCCCTTAAGGACGGCATTCGTGCCGTGAGGTTGAACGGCCTCGTGAGATTTGGACGTTCGCGAATTTAACTGCTGACTTCGCTCGATAGAACATCCCCTAGTTACTCGCTAATGGGCTTCGTAAAGTTTAAGCTCGCTATTGAATACGTATGATATAGGTGAGATTCTGTTATATTAGATGGATTACTGAACTGGAACTACTAAAATGTTTATTCTGCTCGGAAGTGCTGCTCTTCAAGTGGCACATTTTATAGCGTGCAATTTGAACAAATTGAAAACAGCTGAAACTATATAAACTTTTTTTATTATTTAATACAAGCAAAGCTTGATACAAATATGTAAATAAATAGGCAGCATATAAAACACATGTTAATATTTTTGCCGTTTCTCTTATTTTAAAGAATTTCTTAGCTACGCGGAGATAAGAAAAGTCAAACTGGAATCAAACTTTTAATAATTACGCTCAAAGTCGACAGTCGAGAGTCACGCGTGTGCTGACGGGGTTATACAGCCATTAAAGTTCCGCAATATACCACCATATTCCACTTTATGCTAAAGCCTGATGCAGTAGTAACTCAGCAATTTCTCCGATCTTTCGAGTTCTTTTCGCCAAAGAGGAAACGAGTAGTCTGTGAACTTTCTCTGAATGCTGCTCGGATTTTCGCATTTGCAGTATCTCCGCCATTATATTTCCCTTCTATTCGATTGTACAGGTTGTTTGAGCAGACATCTAAGACCTCGGTGTTTCATGTGCTCCCACCCCGTTTCCTTGACATATACATGCTGTATTATTTACCTCGACGGTTCATCTTCACAGTCACGCGCATTTAAATTATCTTCGTTCGCAAAATGAAAGCACGCGCGATTCTAACATGTACTGCAATTTATGGGATGAATGAACCTCCGTAATAAATCTCACGGTTATAATGGACCACAATGTAAAAAATTATTTCAATTATATACAAGAAAAGATACAATACGAATACTTAAAAAAATCGACCTATAGTAATATCTTCAAATCTTTGCGAAATGTATATTTGTGATGAGACATATTTTATCGTACGCTTTTTATATTTATTATATAACATTTACATAACAATTATCTATTACTGCTTATAATTATTAATAAAAGAATATTCTAATAATTAAAATTTAATGTCATGTTGTGATATTTGTTAATATTACAATACAAAATTTCTAATATTGTATTTTAAACAATAACATAATCTGTGATAAATTCTGGTATATAACATATTAGGAACATATTATAGCATTTTAATTATAATATATAATTGAAATATATATACATATGTATATAAGAATGTATTATATGTAATAAATTTCTCTGTAATAAATTAGGAATGATTGTAATATTTCAATTTAATATAGAATATTTCTTCATTATAACGTTCAATAAAATAATACATTATTGAATCAAACAATTGTATCGACATTGCAAGATATGAAATCCATTTTGCGCGTCTTCCACTTGAATTTAGAGATCTATGTACAACGTTAATATTCCATTTTACTCCGAGAGCTCTTCCACCCGCTGGCGACAAATCCTTCCGAGACGAATAGCTACGCGCGCGAGTTGCTCGTCAGAATTACTCTACCGCTCATTGTCTGACCCGAAACGCTTATTAATGTCGCGGCGTTCTGAGAGTGATAAATTGCTCCGCCCGCGTATCACAGCGCGCGCGAACATTTTTCCGGAAAATGCCGGAAGGTCTTTGTGCTCCCGCGTCTCCCCTTTCCCTCCTCCCTCCCCTCCCCCTTCTGCGTCCTCATTTTTCATGGTTTTCAGTTATGCGAGCGGGCGCTGATGAAATTGGCGAACAGGAGCGCGGCAAAGGGCCCCCCGATGGCTGCGTTACCGCGCGGGGAATCTGTTTGCTCATTTCTATTTACGAGGGATACGCGACCGTGTAAACCGTCGTGTTAATAGAATACGCTCGTACCCCATCCCAAAGGAGGCATATAGGCTACGGGATTGTAATCGGCTGCCTCGCCATATCGTTATCGCAATCGACCGTGTAGCAACCTACGGACGGAAGCTTGACTTCGCTTACGAAACACGCGCGCGTACAAATTCGATCTCGCATCATGTCCTTCGAGGTAATGTCTTGATCTTCCATAGCATTTCGCGAAAGAGGAAGGAAAGAATAGAGAGAAGAGTCTGGGGTTTACTTTTACGATACTCGCTATTTTTGGTATTGCGCAATATTGTTCTTAAAAAATTGCCATTATTTTTTTATTTAAGATATAGATGTACACTAAAAGAAAAGTATGTGGTATTTGCGACTATAATTGCATAGTAAAAAAATTAAACTTAAAATCTCGTTTTACAATAACGTTTAAAAATAACTATTAATTGTAGTGATAGGTATTATGGTTGCTGCAACTATTTCGTTTTTTCAGCGCAGATTTAATCTATGTATATGAATTTTAATTTCGTTTGAATATGTATATTGTTAAATAATTGATTTTCTAGTTCTTTTACATTATCTCGACAAATAAATAAAAAAAAATTTTTAGGTGTATTTATCACAATAATGGATAAATTATAAATTTCAAGTAGATTGTATTAAAATTCTTTTATAGCTGAAAGAGTGAACTTTCTCTGGAGAAAAGGAATTTATCCAGGCATATATCAATTTATTCGATTGCAATATGAATTATACATAATGTACTACATTTTGCCTCATCGCAGATTGCAGGGCGGGGAATAATAAAAATAAATATCATTTTCCCCGACCTCGACTTAGCTCGCGCAATTGCCGTCGACGTCGTTCGCGAGTCGTCGATTTATCTGAACGGCGAAATCCAGCTTCTCCGATCGCAGGTAAAAGGGAATGCGGACTCATATTGCTGCGAGCCGATCGAGCGTATACCGCGACGAATTGCGACGAAGCGAGCAACGGAATAAAACGGCTAGAAAAGAACGGACCCTTCGGCAATGCACTCGATACCGAAATCGACGATACCATCCATTTCGAAATATCGCCAGCGCAGTTCCAGAGCCAAGTGCGACTGGAATAGGAACTGGTCGGAAAACTATGGCGGAGTATCGTAACGGCGGGACACTTTGTACAGGCATTTGCTCCGCTTTTCGCTATCGTAACGGCAAATAAATATTGCTTCAGTGCCGGGCAAGATTCGATGCGGCTTAGCGCGGTGAAATACGGCGTGGACCGTGAGTAAAGCGCAGCGCGCTTTGACATTAACGGCATTACCGCGTTCTCTCTTTTCATCGCGCACAGCCATTAGTTCACATTAACGTGAGAAGGAATTTCTGTTTCTCGCGTAATAATTTCTGAAGAGTGGAAAACACATTATAACATATTCTTTTGCGATCATATAGTTATACCCGCGAGCGTGAAGGCTACTACGTGATACGTTTCCAACGAGATTATAAATATCGTAGAAAGAGTCTCTTTATTAAATGTGTTCAGTATAAAATTTTCAACATTATTTATGGTTCTCGTTCGCTCTGCTTATACATATATGATAGATATTAAATGATTTTTCGTGACATGTTGTTTTCGACTTTCGGCTCGCAGTCTCTCCGCACTGAGAGAAAAATATAGTTACTTTTGGCCTCAACTATAACTTGATTATATTTCTAACGATAAATATGATCAACTTAATTATATCATTATATTAACTATTATTATTGTTAGAAATATTATGAAATTGTGGTTGAAGTCAAAAGTAACTACATTTTTCTCTCAGTGCGACTGAAAGGGATATCTTTGATCCTTACAATATGTTTATAATTTTCTTTTGCTTTAAGACACTAAATATCTTGAAATAATAAATATGTATTTCATAAATTTATAATAGTTTTTACGTAGCTTTTATATGCATCGTACGATATATTTATTTCTCATTTTACGTTGATTATTAAAATCTATTTCTTTATTTTTAAATTCTACATACATAATACAATACATTCTGTATTCTCATTATTCTTCTATTTAAAAAATTCACAATTTGCATACGATAACTTGCGTATTGAAAAGTTTTGTTTTATATTTATTTACCGCGAATTTTAATCGTGAAAAGTTGTTGGAGCTGTGCACAGGCAGCAGACGTACAAAGATAAAATCAGAAATAAAGGCAGACGCGGCTAAATTTAAAGGCAAAGTGGAAAATTTCACTAGTGGTGTTTTCCGCCGAGTTCAAAGCTACAGATCAAACAACTCGGATTACGTGCCGCGACTGGAAGGAAGTTTGGAAAATCATCCGGCGAGTGGGCAGTACTCGTATTGTTCTCGTGACCGGTGTTTGCTTAACCCCCGCGCCATGACTATAACAAGAAGTTATTGTTGCCACGGAGTGCGGAGAATGCAGAACCTTATTGAATTCGTGCAAGGTACGGCGAGGAGAGTAGCCTTTGCGTATCGAAGGCTGAGTTCGATAGCTTTCATTTCCCACTGTTCATCGAAAGTTGAGAGAGAATGCTTTATTGGCGAAACAACTTCTCGCTGAGGAACGTAAAAGTTTGTCTAGGTAATATGGAAATGGAATACGTTTGATGCTCGCGCGCGCGCATATTATAATGTATATTATATATACATATACGCATACATACATATAATATAAGAATTTGAATGAATTAATTAAACCACAGACCATTATAAAATTATTAAATTTTTAAAAATAAAATGTAAAAAGTAATTGCTTTTGAATCTTTTAATACTACATATATTTCTAAATTTGTTTTATTCAACAGTGAGA
>VBVQ01004646.1:0-14114 GCA_011636635.1 Tetramorium simillimum | reverse complement strand
AGGTTATGCATACCATTCTGACACTTTCTGTTAGAAAAAAATAGGCTGTTGACGCGTGCACAATGCCCGGCGAGATAAATTTATTTTCGATTATTACAAAATGAATAACGAAAATTAATAGAAACATCAGTAAAATTAACAATTTTAATTATCGAATGATTTTTAGGAATCATTACAATGAATTTGAAAAAGTTTCACATAGGTAGCGATATTGACTAGGAGAGTGACTAGGAGAAACTGAAGAACCACCTTAAAGTGATTGCATTGAAGTTTTGATAAGAAACTGTGACGAAGAATTTAAAATTATGTATATGATAACTTTCTCTTTTGTTTTATATGTTTCGTTGTTTTAATACGGATTAATTTTTGAAACTGAAAATCGAATTTAAGTGTGATTTGTCTCTCGTAATATTATTGCATATTTTGTAATGGCTGTAATGGCTCTCTTTTAAAAGCAAAATCCAAAAGTATAATTAGAGCATGAAATAGTAAAATCAGAATATTCTATACGATTCATTCTCTTTTAAGAACTTGAAAGAAAATTGCCTACAATTTGAGTTTCCTAACTTTTACGTGTATTGATCAAGTTTTTAACAAAGTAGCTAAACCTAAATGGCAAATTATTATAGTTTGTAATTTGTTCTTCTAGTAGATCTGACAATTTCGTAAATGGCCATTATTCCCATTCTTCGCTCTTGTTCCTATTAACGATCTACTGTTAGTGTGATGTTAGTGCTAGTATTAGTCGGTTTCTGCCTCGAAGATCGTTGAAATTCACGGTGGACATTACGGGTGTGAGTAAGGATCCGTCGACGATCGTTCCGCGGATCGACTTTCTCAGTGCCTCGCACGTGTCTCCCCTTTGATATCCGACAGGAACTGAAATGCTACATTATCCGAGAAAGCGCAATCTCGGACAATACATGGTAGCCGTGGCATGCAGGTAAGTCGAATGGACGAACGGGACGGTCGAAGAGAATGCGGATATCGGTTTTCGATAAAAATTCTGCCGTAGCGTGGTCCATTACGGGAAATATGCGAGGCGCCTTTTCGTTTTGTCTCGCCCCTCGAGGAGCGAGCTGCACTCTCGAAAAGGACGGTTGATTTCGTGTGCATGAAAGGTAGGTCAGGATGTGAAAGGAAATCGGCTAACGACGGCCGGATATTATCCACGGTGGAATCTGTGACCTGCACGTTAATCCTGGCGTTATCAAGAATACCGGAGATAATTTTTGCTAACGTTGAAAAATTCCATTATTCTATAGAGAAAGGAATATTATAAATCAGGCAGTGCCCTTTTTATTTTAATATGATAAAGTTATTAATAGCTAAAAAAAAATGTTGTAATGAAGATCTCGTGAAAGCATAAAATATCCATTGAAATTCGCAGTTATGAAAAGTATCTTATACTGCTGGGATCGAGATGATGCCGTAAAATGCCACTGAAGAATATTTCGAGTTGGCAGCGTTTCTCGGAGATTAAATATATTCTGAAAGTTTTACATATTGAAAGGAGAATGCGCATTCCGAAATTATTTCAGAGAAAGCAAAATATATGACTTACTTTTTTATATTTTCTGCGTTTTATTGAAAGGTAACATTAAGAATTTATGAAAATATTAATTTAATTCAGATATTTTAAGATTTTAGAGATTAAAATTTTTTAATATAATGCATTATTTTGAACAACTCGGAAAATCAATCTAAATTTTATTTTCTCAACATTTTTTCGAGATTGCTTCTCTTAATTTTTTTTTAAAAATGGGCCAAGCTATTGCTATATCAATTCATTTGTTTTTAACCATGTTCTTTCTCACATTATCGTGCTTTTAAAAAGAGATTATCTCTGGAATTTATATCGTTGCAATCTTTACTGCACTTGTAGTTGCAGAACTGTTACAATTCAGAACAATTACTATGAAAGTTTACTGTAAAAAGCCCAGATATACGCTATGTTGCTTTGAAATCGCAAACTTTCCCGGAGGGAGAGGGTTAATGATTTCTTGAAATCCTTGCGAGAATATATTTGCCGGTAGTTTTTATCATTATCCTAAAGCTGCAAGCCATACAGAAATGTTCAGAAAGAAGCATGAGAAAGTTCGTTTGATCGCGTTTAACCGGTCGTCGAATGCGATTTCTTTCATGAGGAAACTGTTTTGGACGTGAACACGACATTTCACGAAAGATAGGACAAAGGTAATGCGGGAAGAACCATCCATACGATTATACGTTCGATGGACGTATGCCTTTCAAGTGCTTCCTAACAGCACTATTTTTAGTGCCGCTCGTTATTTTTCCTGTTTGAACTCTCTGATAATTAAACTCGTTCGTAAATCGCGTTTATTTAACGAGTCACAACTGCGACGTACTTTTAGGTCGTGAATCGCGATCTTTTACGATGTAATTCAAAATATGAAATGCAAGATACTGGGAAATGTTATTTTGAAAAAATTTATATTTTAATATCTGTCTACTGTCTGATTTAATATCTCATGTGCTCTGATGATTTTTTAAAAATTCCAAAATCAAAACTAATAATTTCATAAAAGCTTAAAATGATCATTTCTTATCAGAAATGTATGAAGTATCTGTGGCTCATTAAACATTGACGTTTATATCAATTCCTTTAAGGCACATTAATTTTTTATTTCATTTCCTGAAACTTTTATGTATACATATTTAATATTCTAAATTATATCTAAATTTATCTATATAATATTCTAAGTTATATTTATCTATATAAAATATAATTTAGAATGATACAATGCAAAAGTTTTTAATTATATTATAGTTATCTCTTGTTAGCGATTTTAATTTTATTTTATATTTCTTATTTTTTATTTTGCTTATCCTTGCATGATTTTTAGATCCATCCAACATTATTGCACTACCAATTGATTCGCGACTGACATTGGCGCAAAATACGTGCTACGGAGTGTTCTTGCAATACCTCATATACTGAAAAAAGCGCATTAGATTGTATGGATGGTTCTGACAATCAAGCAAACTCGCACGACGCTGTTCTCGAAGGAAAATCGAGGGAGAGAGGAAAAGTGATCTTGCCAGGTAAAACGACGGGCCTAACTCGAGCTCGGTCCAAGAGTTGTACATTACGCTCGTTTGTCCTTTGAGACTGCTGTCAGTGACGTTGTTGCAGCGGTCGACGGAGAAAAATTACGTTCCGCGAAATGCGACACGTTTTGCAACGCAAGGTGCAAAATATAATTTAATATCTTTCGGCAAGTTCCTGCATTTTCGCGATAAATAATAAAATAAAATTCACCATCTGCTGCTGCAGATGTACTTCAATTTATGATCTTGGGCGACTTTATTTTACGATAAATTTAGAAGAATAAAAGCTTTTTATATCAGTTGAAAGAAATATCTTCAAAAGGGAAATTTAAAATAGAATAGGTATATATAAGTTTTAATTATTTAACGTAAATTAAATTAAATTAAATTAACTACGTTTATAATTTACTTTTCTTTTCTTATTTAATAAATTGTGTCATTAACAAAAATAAATGAGTTCCACTATGAACTCGTAATCTGCGCCATTTAATCGTTAAAAACGAGCTTTCCGCCGCGAATGTCGTCTGGCGATGATAAATTTTCTCCGTTTGCCGCGATCAGCTTGATCGTTTTCGTTTGCTGTATCCTGTAGTTCTTGTGTCATTGGTTTGGTAGCTAGAGGCGTGATATACAGAACCTAAGTTAAGACACGAGAACCGCCACGAAACTGAGAGCTAAAGAGGGGAGAGTGAGAGAGAAAGGGGAAAAAAAGAGAATTAAAGAACCTTTAAAAAGAGGTAATGCGATGACGACGAATGCGATGGAATTGAGCAACGTTCGGAGCGGCTATCGTCGTCACGTTTTCGGCGACACCGAGCTTTGCATACCCGAGAGATACGTCGACGTCGTACCGCGTGGCGTCGGCGCTCAGGGTATCGTCTGGTGAGTAAAATCCATGGCCTGTATGATGGATAATACGCTGCAAGTATGTCTGTCTTCTTCACTAGCTTTAATATAGTTTTATTTATTGTCAAGGAGCGCCGATATCACGTCCAAGTGCCTTAAATTTCGTTGCAGCTGAAAATTTGGCGCATATTCTTTTGACCTTTGCGCTCTCGCATTAATATCCCCTTACATTTCGGTAGCTATTTCTTCGCAATATCTTGCTTCGTATTAAATTTCTGTGAGTTTATTATTTTCTACATGAATTCGATTAACGAGAAAATGTTTTGGTAAAACGCGCGTGCTTTGTTTTTATTAAATTAAGGTGAATCGATATCTTTTATTTTATTAAATTGGAAATCTTATCGAATCTCACTAAATTGTGCCACGCGGACGGGATATAGGCACGCCAAGACTTATTATAACTAATAAAGTAAACTTATTGTTTATAGATAAAAATTTTTAATCGACGACGTATTTATTCAGTTTTCATTATTTGTTTGAGTTTGTATTTGAACTTAACGAAACCGCGCGGTCATGCGAGCGTATGTGATCGAACGATTTTCAATTTCTTCTCCGTCTCTGTTGCAGCGCGGCGTACGATACCGTCACTGCGCAAAATGTGGCGATCAAGAAGCTGTCCAGACCTTTTCAAAACGTGACGCACGCGAAGAGGGCCTACAGAGAGTTCAAGCTTATGAAGCTGGTCAATCACAAAAACGTAAGTTTCTTCTTTAATTTCATTCTATCGCGGCCGCTTTTCAATGCGTGACACGCATCTTACACCCAAAAAAAGTACTTTACGTTCAAAGTGATTTTTCCTATAATCTCATATTCTAAGCTCACTGTTTTACAGCAAACATATTCCTCTTTCAATAAAGTAAAAAATACTTTTTTCTATCTTAAATACTCTTGTTTATACTATTTTTCTCTGGAATTCAGAGGAATTCTCTTGAGGTCAAAATAAGAGTCTAAAATTTAAAAGATTTCACGTATGTCAAAATTATTATTTTTTTGTGTTCTTTTTGGACACGTATGTGTGGCGTCTTGTTGCAATAAATGTGCAGTAAATGTCTTTTCTGAAATCGCGATGGAATATAAATGTGTAATATTATATGAGCGTTGCTGCTGAATTAAGTACACGTGCACAGCATATGTCTTAATGCGCGGCACTATTGTGTAAAAATTGTAATTGTAATTGCGCGCTTTGTACTATATCGTTATACAAGTGAACGTAAAAAGTCTCATACTTTTTCTAATTAAATTAAACAGGAATGCAAGGGAAAAGCTGCACAGAGCTAAATGAAAAGATATTTCAACGAAAAATAACATTACATCTCGAGTAGCTTTCAGCCGTTATTTTTCCCGCTGCATTTGCAATTATAATTTGTTTTTGCCGTCAAATAATTTAAAGAGAGTATAATTTGTTAATGAAATTGTAAGAGATGAATTCCGTAGAGATTATAATAGGAATTAAAATCCGTATAATAAGTCCATAAGTTCATGTTTTAATCGAGTCAACAGTTCAATCCCATCGACAATTTGATTTCCATTCCCTTTAATTCGTTAAGAGCATAATTGAGGTGTTGGATAGGCGATGGAATAACAAGGTAAATAATTACGCGTAATTTCACGATAAACTGCAAGCTCGAGATCTGAACAGCCCGAGAGAAAGGAGCGGAAGGCGGGCAAATTTTATTCGCAATCATTCACAGTATCCTTGGTCCAAGGATCTCGGAGATGAGGTCGGCTCGTTAATTTACGACTATCGCCTTGCAGATAATCGGTCTCCTGAACGCGTTCACGCCACAGCGGTCGCTGGATGAATTTCAAGACGTGTATCTGGTGATGGAGCTGATGGACGCAAACTTATGCCAGGTGATCCAGATGGATCTGGACCACGAGCGCATGTCATATCTCCTCTACCAGATGCTCTGCGGCATCAAGCACTTGCACTCCGCCGGCATCATCCATAGGGTGGGTGACGTTCGCTATTCGCGCGCTGCATCCCAATGAAAATTGCATAACGGGCGGAGCCATTTAATCCACCGTAACGAGATTCATTAGCGACGGCCATTCCTGCATACCGTAGCCCCGTTGGCTGCTGTTGTCCCACCGGCGAAAGAAATAACTGCCGTCGTTCCGATTAATTTCCCGGCGCGCCGCGCGTTATAATAGAATAGCTAAACTGGCGTCGCGCTCATTAAAAATGAGAACGTGGCGCAACGATTGCGAGACTGCCTTCGCGTAATTAACGTGCCAGAAATTAAAATTCATACGGCCGGAACGGTTCCGACTTACTACTGCGCGATTATTGTCAAATCGCTCGAATTGTCTCAAGCTGCGAGATGAATTTCTAAAATTCCATTTCTGCTTTCCGCGTCTAGGATCTAAAGCCAAGCAATATTGTCGTGAAATCCGATTGTACGCTGAAGATACTCGACTTTGGCTTGGCGAGGACCGCCGGTACTACATTCATGATGACGCCTTATGTCGTCACGCGGTATTATCGAGCGCCAGAGGTGAGTGAAATTTTCTCTCCTGCAGTAATTTTTGTTTCCGGTTACCTCGATTCTTTCGCTCACTCGGAGCGTTCCTCTTTTCTTGCCAGGTAATTCTGGGCATGGGGTACAAGGAGAACGTGGACATCTGGTCGGTGGGGTGCATCATGGGGGAGATGATACGCGGTGGGGTATTGTTTCCAGGCACGGATCACATTGACCAATGGAACAAAATAATCGGTAAGGCTGCGTTAGGACAATGATAATAATGATAATACCAATAGTTTGATAACAATCTGATGTTTATGAAATAAAATTCGATTTTAACCTTTCAAATTGTGGAGGATAAAATTAAATTTGAAATAAAATAAAATTCCATAATGTTGTACGTATTATATTGTAATCCATTCTATAGAAATGTCCTTTCGGAGTCAAATAAAATATAAAATGACGAATGATTTCACTAAATTCTGCATTGACATTCAGCAACATTTTTACGTCAATTATTTGATATATTTAATTGCAATGAAAATTATCTAATCAATTATCTGACATTTTTCGTCTTCCAAGAATAATTACAAATATTTTACAAATTTTATAACACTTTTTTTATTATAAACAAATAATCATTATCACTTTATATGATCCCCTAATAATTTTTATTGAGATATAACAATTAAAAAAAATAAATAATTTTTAAGAATAATCGTGATATTTAAAAATTTCTTAATATTTTTTATCAAGAATGAAATAATCGCGATTATTTCGCAGACACTCTGCTATTGTATTGTAAAAATAAGATAATTACTCTTATCTGTAGAACAACTTGGCACACCGGCGCAGGAATTCATGCAACGACTGCAACCAACCGTCAGAAATTACGTGGAGAACAGGCCGCGATATCCAGGCTATCCCTTCGAGAGGCTATTTCCGGACGTCCTATTCCCCTCGGACTCTTCGGAACACAATAGATTAAAAGGTGAGTAGGTCAGCAAGTCGACGCCCCGCGTCGCGAGATTGATCGCGGGACGCGCGTGTTTCAACGCGCGGACGACGAGATTATCCGCATTCCCGTCATCGCCTTGCCTTGCCTCCCCCCCGGCTCTTCCTTTCACAGTTTTTACTTCCTGTTCTAGCGAGCCAAGCCAGGGATCTATTGTCGCGCATGCTCGTGATCGACCCGGAGCGACGCATTTCCGTAGACGAGGCGTTGCTGCACAATTACATAAACGTCTGGTACGACGAGGGGGAAGTCAATGCTGTAAGTAGGCTCTATCGATTGATCGCGTAAATGGATGGTTGCTTCTAATCCTACTGTCTTCTCCGGAAATTACAGGAATCACTATAGTCACTGATCTAATTTGAGAAATTTAAAAGCTTTAAAAAATATGTTACTTAAAATATTAATTATAGAAATAATTATAATGTATATACATATTTTTTGTATAAATTCAAAAATATAATGTTGATAAACATTATTACATTATTTTTTGCGTGAGCAAGAAATGTCTATAACTTTTCTTAATAAAATATATTTTCTATTTACTTTAAAAAAAAATACAAAATAATTTGTCAATCTTCCTTTTGTTTAATGATTTACAAGAAACTGATTTTACAGCCCGCACCAGGTCCATATGACCACAGCGTGGACGAGAGGGAACACACGGTGGACCAGTGGAAGGAGCTGATCTATCAGGAGGTGATGGAATACGAGACAAGCCACAATCCCGCGGCAGTCGCTCAGTCGTCAGAGAGCGCGGGGAGCCGGTAGATACCGCGGAGCAGCAGCCCATCCACGGTCCCCTTTTCGTCGAGAAAGCTTCCGAATAGTCTGACTTACCGCCTAGACATCGCCGGAGCGTCGTAGCAAAAGAGGGAGGGGAAACCGGAGAAAGAAAAGGATGGAAAGAACGAGGAAAAGAAAGAAGATAAATCGACGTCCACGAACCTATCTCTCTCTCCTTCGAGAAGGCAAGGCAAGAAATGCATGTGGGAAAAATATGGAAAAGGGTGAAGCTTACTCTGTCGAGTGTCGCAGGGGGACACATCATAATCTTTTGGCAGCACATGTGATCAAGTGACGAAACTAGTCTCGAAGATGATCGATTCCCCCGTTCAATCTTCTCTCTCCTGGGATCTGGGTGACCTGGATAAACGTTTCTGCGAGGGACGAGACTCGCGACCGCCATGCGGCACTTGTGACAGGTGCCACCAAACACTCAAGACATCTTCGTCGCTTTCTTTACGTTTTATCAGAGCGATGGAACTCGATAAGGATCGCGGAAGACCTTCAGGGACGGAGGACAAGTTCGCAGAGAAGAAGATTAGAGAGGAAACGATGGAACTGCCCGGATGAAAGAGAAATTATCGCGCGATGTCGTTTTCTCAACTACTGCCAGCCTGGGTTGTTGGACGAGCATTTTCTCTTTTCCCCTCAGTTTATTCGTTTCCTTGATCAACGCGAGCTCTCCGAACACCTCCAGGAACTCTTAAGTCTTTGTTTCACGGTACGGTATTTTTATTTCGGTTCTTCATTGCGTCTACTTGACTTTCCTTTTGGTACAAGTTTATTCGCTCTGTAATCTGAAAGCGAATGTCGTTTCATATTTTCTAGTCGTCCCGTAATCATGGACGATGTTTGCCGTGCATTTCATAGCAATAAAGTTGACGCGAAAGAGAAACGATGTAGAAATATCAGTACATGTGATACCATTATGAGGTTTTACAGACGTCGGAAACTGATCGTTCCTTTAACTTCCGGAGGATTAAGTGACTGATCGCCCGTTACAGCTTCCGAAAGGACCGATCGAGCGTATTTATCGTTTGCGCGCGAACAACATATACTATATATATTTTTCGTACCATTGTTAAGCACACATGGGAACATACAATTCTGAATCATGTAACTTTTTAATGCAACTATCTTACGCTCTTTTGGAGTATGCGGTACTCAGATAACAGAGCAAGAAGAGGAAATAAGGGAAAATTGATCACAGAGCTTATAATCACTCGATCCTCGTATCGCGGATGTAGCGGGTGATCACCAGGACGAGGCTATCCTTAGGCTTTTATTTCATTAAGTCGCTGGAAGTCGCGAGGGAAATATAAGTTAGGTAATATTTGTTAATAATTTAATTAATGTGGCTCCGTACGACATATGCATGCCGCGCAATGCAATGAAGCGTGTGAGGCACGAAAGAAATAGGAGAAATGACGCGCTACACGCCGAGTCTCGAAACCGATCGTATCGCGAGAGGAAAGGGACGTGATCGACGGGGTATAGGATTTTTTGTACATAATAATTGATTATTGTGAATTTAGTGCTGTGTGTGAACGAGAGTGTCCGCACGATCTCGCGCGATACAGATTTTCTTTTCATAAGCGTATACCTTTCGTTCGGATACTTCGCATCTCCGCTCTGTGTGCTTTCGTCTCGGTCGTTATCAGTGCCAGTAGATACGCGATTCATGATACTTTATATTCGTAGTTTCGTAGTCGTAAGAACAATTGGCGAACGCTGATTAATTTTATTGAATCGACAGGGAGAAAGAGAAAAAAGGATAAAGGTAGTGCAATGTCACAACGATCTCTGCGTCAGGGACACTGCGCGGTCCCGCGATTACCGATTATTACCCCTCAGTACCCGAATAGTAGCGCGATAAACGTTACTATTCCCTTCTCGTGCAATCTTGCGTACAACGTGTCGCGCGATGAACTCACGGTGCTTAGTATTTTGCAATTGGCGAAGTAACCGGGAGAATTTGATGTTAAATCGACGCAATAATTGGTGAAATAAAGCTACAATCGATTGCGCATAGAAAGCGGCGAAAAGGGACGGTTTTCGCTTAGTTTGTTTTGCGAAGATGTGAATCTTTGCCGAATGTTTATTGATTTTTTTTAATTATTTTCTTTTTATAGATCGTGTGATTCGTGTTATATATAGGGGAATATATATAAAAGAGGAAACACTTTTTGACTAGAATATCGCGAAACGGTACATAATAATGGACGAGAGTGAACTGGGTTGGGATAGCTGACGATGCTGATAATGATGATAACTATATGAAATAATTGTATTTATTACGTGAATCGACGAGGAGAACCTACAAATAAATAGCGAATCAATGAATGATGATGAGAACAATTGTATAATGTAAACGTTAAATTTTTATTTTCCACGACGATAGTTATGTGAATATATTGCTACAGTCCGATCCAAATATAATCAAGCTTTTGTAACACTAATTATAATAAAAAGTCTAATGATGATACTGCTAATTACACATAATTGTATCGCACACACACGGTTAAAATTATGAAGTATGTGCTGCAAATAAGCGGTCTCGATTTTGTCGCGTGTACGAAAGCGGAGAGTAGTGCGCCAAAAATCTTTACAAATTCAGCTAGTTGTCGTCGTGTTGTAGATCCACGACGGATATCCCCTTCCATCATCGCATTTCTTTCGCATGTTAACACTGTGTACATGTCCCGTACGCGTATTACGAACGAGCTTCTTCATTACGAAACTAAGAACATTTTTGGCATCCTTTTGCCAAGCTATTTTTTACCCTACGCGCCTAATTCGTCGTCAAAAACGTATGTCTACAGATTGTTGTATTTTGCAATAACACTTCATCGAAAGTAATGTGATTAAGATTAAAATGAACGCAACATCTTCTCGGTGTTCTAGGTATTAATCCCGTAAAGAATAAGTTAACTGAAAGGATCATTCTATGTAATTATGTTTCTTCAATCTTCATAATTGAGGATTGGACACAAAATTCTAATTAGACAATAAATTCTAAATTTTTAGATTGTCTATTAAAGACAATCTTTCAAGAAAAAAAAAACCATGCTTGTCTGATATCTCACATGACATTTCTGAATAACAAGTTCTTTTTTTCCTAGAGCAATTTTCTAAAATAAAAATTTCCATCTAGTCGGTCTTCGATTCGCCAATTTCTTTTTTTTTCTTTTTTGAGCAAAGTGGCATTTTAACAAGTGATGTTTAGTGTGGACTAGCTATATCTTTTCCGCCCTGCCACTTTGCAGATTCATTCCGCACGTATCAAGTATCCGAAAGCGAAACGCGTAACGCATAAGAGATATATTTTACGGCCCTCGCCATCATCATGCACGTTAAGTAAAGTCAATTATATTTAATCAGCGGACGATACTTAGCAGTTAAAAAAAAAATGCGTACCCAGATTATATCTCTTGGGCATTTGCACACACAGGGTAACTTCTGCGGCCCTTCGTGCGTGTACTCACAGGGTGACTCTCGTCGAACTTAAGCGAAAAAAAAAAAAAACAAGAAAGGGGAAAAATGCAAGAAAAAAAACCCAGAAAAAAAGTTGTAGCTGTTCCAAAAAGGCGGAGACGAGGTGTGGTTGAAGGTGAGAATGTGAAATGAGAGAAAGGGACTGAGAGAGCGCAAGGGAGAGAGAGAAAGAGATACAACTATTTTTCCATTTTACAAGCTGCAAAAAGCCTTTTTCTTCGCACAGTGAGCGCGCTGAAGGAAAACTCGGTGAACTATGTGATTCCTGATGAAATTTCGTCCAGCTCCTTCTTGTGAGCCAGCACAATCTTTTAAAATCACTTTCGAAAATCGCTAAATCGCTTGCGACATTTCTTTCCCGTCTGCGACACGAGAAAGAAAGAGGGAGAAAGAAAGAAAGAGAGAGAAAAAAACTGAGAATTTTATAATATTCGCTATATTCGATAATCTCTCCCCGCGATATTTGTACCTATATATACCGCAAGACAGAATTTCTAAAGATTTTTGGATATACGCTGTAAAAAAAGAGAGAAAGAAAGAGAGAGAGAGAGCGAGAGAGAGAGAGAAAGAGTGAGAGCGAGCGAGAGAGCGAAGTGATAATTATATTTGCCCGGTTTCGGAAACCTTTATCGAAGCGAATGGGGGGGGGGATGGGGGTGGCGCGACCCGGATCACACCGGAGGACGTCGTCCTCGAATCAACAATTCTGTGTGTGTGTGTGTCTGTGTACACACGTAGGCAATCAGACACATAAAATACACTTTTTACACACACACACACACACACACACACACACATACATGGGCGCGCACACACACACAGATATAGATACACGTACGTACATACCGTAGTTGTGGCAGCTCGTACCACGTTCTTCTCGTTTCCATAGTTAAAGCAAGCGTAGTAGCAAGGATAATAAACGATAGCGAGTAACGATATAACGAATAAAGTAAACATAATAAATAGTAAAGGATAATAATAAAAAAAAATAATAATAAAGAGAAGAGTAAGGGATATACTATTCGCAGAGTCTCGTGTAGCGAGGTGGCAGGGTGACGGGGGTAGGCAGGGATGTATCCGCCCGGTGTGCGTCTCGTAGAAAAGCCGCGCTACGACGACTCCCCAAGCGCGTTTCTCCAGGTAGTCGCGATCAGTCGCGATCGGCCCGGAATTTACTTTTAAAACGCGCTCTTCTCAATACGTAGAACATGACTGTATACGATTGTTATAATCCGGCGAACGCGCAATACCGGTGAGAAAGAGAGAAAAGGCGGGGGGGGAGGGAAGGAAAAACGGGGGCGGTCGGCGCCGATCGTCGCGAGACGAGAGGAGGACGACTGCGGAGAGTAGCGGGTATCTTTCAGTCACGTGCCTTCTTGACACCCTTGGAAGAGAAACCACATTTGTTAGAACACTTGAGACCGAAAGACGATAGGGGACAAGAATAGAGACGGAGGAGGACGTTATTTTAGTAATAAAGGAGACTCCAATTCTCTTCCCTTGGCGACACTGAGTTTCTCCTATTTTATCCTCCACGTTTTGTATCCAAGAGCTGTCTTCGGAGCTTTGTCGCTTTTCTTAAAATAGTGTCTTCGAAGATCGGACTCATCAGCGGCATCTAATAAGCAATAAACGATCTCTCGATACACGATGCAAAAACTGGGAACAGATATCGCAAAGCAAGACTTCGCGTTCCAGTTTTAATAGTTACTACATATAATTAATGAGTGGAATCGTTTTCTCTTCTCGTTTCCGGTCCACCGTACGCGACTCATCGCGTTTTGATCACCAGGCAAATTCCGTTCCTTGGATCTTTCTTTTTTTTTCCCCCGTCTTTTTCCGTTCTTTGAACTGATTGCTCGTAACTGTTTCTTTCATCGATTTTATTCCCGATTTTTATCGCTTTTGACATTTCGGTCTCGCTCGTTCGGTGTTTTTGCGTCATTCGAGAATACCGCGGCCGTATTGCGCGTTCATGAAGCGGAATCGCGATGATCCTATCGACTTCTTGGCAGCCGCCGAAATCGCTTCCGAAACCAGGGAAAATCTCAATCAGTACATTATATACATACATATAGAATCTAGAGTATAAATGGGAAAGGAGAGAAAGAGGGGGGAAAAACCCGGAAGAAAAAACACCGCGATTGACACGAGGGCGACGATTAACTAACGATTAATTAATAAATCGATTGAAAGCAAGGAAGAAAGTGTGTGTACGTGTATGTGTATGCGTGTGGATGCGTGTGTGCGCGTGTGATGTAAACAATAATCCTTTTTCTTAGCGCGATGAAGGGGACGGTTAACGTGTAACAGAAATGGAATATTTTGAACGACGAAGTGGAGCTTGGATGGACAGAGGGTGGGTGGAACGGGGGGAG
>VBVQ01004645.1:0-14118 GCA_011636635.1 Tetramorium simillimum | reverse complement strand
CCCCCATCGTCGTTCCGGCGTGCACGGCGTGTATATATGTATAAGCAGAAATACCGGAATAATCACCGCTGAGATATAATTAAGCCACTAATGACCACCGTGGACCGCTCCATGGTGGAGCGCGGCCAGCATCACCACCGGCACCGGCCGGAGTCTCACGCGCGCCCGTTCGCGATAATTATCAAATAAAATAAACACCTCTCTCCGAGAAGGGACACGTAATGAATCAAATCGGGGGCTCCCTCGGCGAGGCCGCGCCATCATCGTGGCGAAACACCGAACGCATTCCTCCGCACGGAACGGATCGAAAATACCGCGAACGCGACGATGAGATTTCGGGGACGGCACTAATCGATATTATTACGCTAATAACGCGCTTTCGGACATAATGGCGCGACGCTCTCGCGCGGGCGACTCGAGGCGCGTAATGAGCGTAATTACGCGAGGAATGCTCAATCTGTTGGTAAACCGACGCCGAGCCGGCCAATCTTCGGATAAGCAGCGCGTACCGTCGAGATTTCACCGATGGAAAATTGATCTGGTATCTCGATAAACCGTCATGTACGCGTGGGATTAATAATGGACCAAGTATTGTGTCGACCGCGCGTGAATTTTCAACGCCATAAAATGTATCGGAGATAAATGTTGAAAATTTGAAAATTCGTTATAATTAAGCGATCGAACAATGTTCACAAATTAATAACGTTGCGTAACGTCGTAAAACGAATCTTCGTTGCGATTGCTAAAGAAACTTACGCGATACCGCTTCTTGCGACAAAACGAGAGAACCGATGATAATTGAAAAATGATATTATGACAGATGACTTGCCTTATCAAAAAATCCGACGACTAGAAAACTTGGGCTTTACAGCTTTGACGTCTCCGATACTTTTATTACCATTAGCATGCTCAGATGCGCCCGTAGACAGGTATCCGAGAAGGCATGCGAGAAACGTACGACAGCTCGAAAAATCGGCGTGCCGGAGACGTGCGAATATTTGTTAGCGTCGAGAATCGATCGCACGATTCATCCGCGCGTGCACCTCCCGCTTCGTATGTCACGCGTCGTTCCCTGATGAATGTTTGCACGAAAGATAAGAGAGCACATAATCATGCGTGCGGGACAATCCGGAGAATGCTAAGCGGTATTTAATACCTGTACTTTTACCGTACATCTGCCGCGCGCCATTAGCAATCGCGGGGACTGCGCGCGACCGATTTATATTAATCAAACGAGTACAGATACCAACGCGCGCATGTATACGGCATATTCGGAGAACCGTACCTGTAACACCCTAGTGCCTGTATTGAAAAACAAAAGTCAAAATTTCAAATTTGTTGAAAATAATTCATTCTTACCACGCGAAAGATTTTCCTTAAAATCTAATGTTTTAACGATATCTTATAAATTTATTAATTCCCTTTAATCTGAATTTTTCGAACTGTCGTATGTTTTTCAAATATCTATCTATTTGAAGATGCTAATAAGAGTGATAAAAACATATTAAAGACATTAAAATTGTAAACATGAGAGATTTTTCGCAAAGTCAAGCTATCTGCCACGATATAATTAAATAACATATAAAAAGTTTTAACAAAATATAAATATTATTCCAAATTCGTACAGAGGAAACTATTCATGACGTACGAGAAAAAAAATTCGTATAGTCTATAGTCAATCTTGAAATCTCTCGAGTCGAAAGACATACTAATCTAAAAAAGTTTAATTGATTTTAATTTCAGAAAAGATATGTATTACGGCAAAACTGTTTAAAAAATTGAACGCGAAACGGAGTAATCAGGGGCGACTCTCGAAGAACCGGGAGCGGATAAACAAGCCCGGTAGGATTCCTTATGGTGTATTGCGCGAACAAGCCGCCACAACCCTCGTTTTGCGTTAGTAACGGGGACGGTTGAGACGCATTCGCATAAGACATGATAATAGATTATGATAATTAACGGCATTGTGTCGACGTAAAAGCGTCTAATACCGGTATCTGCGTCATATTCACGATTCTCCCGTGTCGCCCAATATCGCGATCGCTGAAGATGTAAAAAAATGCTGCTTTCTAGATAGATTTCGTATAAGAGAGACGGTCCCGAATATCTAGCGTAATCTTGAAGATAAGAGATCTATTTTATCAATCTAATCTCCGTAACACGTGTGCGCTTGTTTCTTGTATTTTATAAGCGATTGACTCGGGATGACGGTTCCATACTAAGGCGAGTGATTAGTAATAGAAGGGTTAATTAGTAATAGAAGTCCCGAGTTTAAATCTCGATCCTCATCCCATATACAATTTTCAGACGAAAGTCACAGAGGATCTTGAGGAAATATATTGGCATCGCAAAATGTGTACAATCACAATGTATTTATCGAAAGAAATTTCTAAATATTTAAAAAACCATTTTGTATTATCAGGGAATATATTGGCATCGAAAAATGTATATAATCACAATGTATTTATCGAAAGGACTACAATCTCATTTGACCAATGTATCGACCTAAAACAATTAAAAAAAATTAACTAACAATCTTATATTGTTTCGTTATCTTCATCAAAAGTGGTCAACGTGAATTTATTAAATTTATTAAGTTTATTTGTGAAGCTTCCACTAGAAAAAACTAACGGATTGATCGAATTCATTGTTGGATAAGTCCCTTTTTTAATATTCGTACCCCACTATTATTTCTATTTAATGTCGAACGTACTGCGAATTCAAATTACACTACATCGCGTATTAAATGCAAATTTTTTTCAAGATGGAAACGTGTCACGTGAGTCTTAACTATTAACGTGCTATCTACGAGTTTGTTAAAATAATTATATCCAGATAGAATGAGAAAGTAAGGAATAAAAATATATATCATCTCGTGGAATATCACCCAAATTACCCTCACGTACATTCATACACATTACCGTTATATTATGTACATTATCGTGATATCTGAAGCTTATTAGTAATATCAATGTAATTCCTGCCATCAGATACATAAATAATTGCAGATTTCTCCAGTGGAAATTACGCGAGCGTTTCCTCGCGAAGAAATCGTGATTACGAAAGTGCACTC
Organism: Tetramorium simillimum; assembly: GCA_011636635.1. Taxonomy (NCBI): domain Eukaryota; kingdom Metazoa; phylum Arthropoda; class Insecta; order Hymenoptera; family Formicidae; genus Tetramorium; species Tetramorium simillimum. Next base: position 11,045 of record VBVQ01004645.1, on the reverse strand, counting down.
GTCCATTGTTGCGTCCGCATCGAATATATTAGCGCGCTAATGATGTGTAATTATACGTCCCCGTGAAAAATATGGACCGGCCGATTACCGGACTTGCAGATTTTCGCCGCTCGTGACTGAAAAATCGAGCATAACGACGGACGTTGCTCGCATTTACCTGTTCCGATACCTAAGAGAGATCCGCAGGTCCGATTCACGGAAAAGATCTGATTCTGTTCGGGCGCGCAGTTTTACGACGCGACCGGCCTCCCAAAAATCAATGCGCTCCACGTCGTAATAATTTACGGCCACTTTTAATTTTCCCTTTACGGCGTATACGCGTCGCCGTGCGGGGCGTATTAGTGGCATTTCGGCCGTTTTATCGACCTCGGCATGTTAATCTCTGGGCCCTGTCGGAGAGTGACTCTCCCAGGCACGGAAGGAGGAACCCGAATTCGTCGCCGGGAATGAACCTAAGTTTATTCGCCCGGTGAATTCCGACGCATGCCTGGCACACGCTGCAACAATGCACTGACGACGGATATATACGCTTGCACGCGTGCATGACGATCTCGGGCGCCGAATTTATGCGCGCAGCCCTCTTAAACACCATCCGTTTTGTTACCGCGCGGCAGAGAAGCCTTCCCCGTCTCCTTTCGCGGCGTCGTAGTTTCTACGAATTTTTTATGTAAATATAGGATGAGAGAGAGATTCCCCTGCATCGCGAGCACACACGACTGAATACTTCCTCGCGACAGCGCGCGCGTGCCATGCACTTAACCCTCTCCGATTTCAAACGTTGTCGCATATATTATGCAGATTATATACGAAAAGTGATGTAATAAAAAAATCAGTTATATATCTTTCTAATTAGAATGACGCGTAGGTCGGTGCTAACGCGAGTGACTGGTAAGTGCTGTAGGTAACGATCACTCCTTCTCTAATCTATCCTGATGACTTTCCGACTATCAAAATATTTCTGATATGAATTAAAATTAATTTTCCAAACAACAGACAAGCTTTATACATCGCCATATGACATCCTTCATAGCTCATATCACGATTCGAGAATGTAATCAAATAAGATTGAACACAATCAAAGGTACAATTTGTATTTCGGATTAGACAAATATCTGGGAATTCAATATATAAATAATAAGTTTAATGCAACTTGCTATTTTAAATAGAATTAAATATTATCTTAGGACGGAAAGAAAAAAAAAAATTGCTGATAAGAATACATTCTAGATACATGAATAGATTATTTTCTGTTTGTATATTTCAAAATATACAGAGTGATTTTCATCATATTAGAAAATATATTATTTTTTTAAGATTATTAAGATAAGCAACAAGTTTGATAAACTCAGCTTTGTTTAACTGAAATGACATTTTATCTCTATATCTCTTAATTTCATCAAATATTTAAAAAAAAATGTTCTTATATTTCTACACAATGAGAAAGTTATTGAGATAACTGACATTTAATAAAGACGTGTAACAAATTATCTCTCCCTCCCCTCCAATATTTGGGAAACTTAACGGCGAATTGGCTGACCAAAAAGTCGCGAAAGGGGGAGTGGAGAAATTGCATTTTTGTTTCATGCAGCATCAAAAGAAGAGTCGATTTAATAACACAGGGAAAGGATGTATACCTAACGTCTCAAAGGTAAGAGGACGGAGGGAAAGCGGATGTCGCAGTTTGAAAAATAATCGTGCCGAGATGCGTAGCCAGCGACGTAGATAGCGTACGATCCAAGCGGGGGTTTATTTCTGTGTGTTTCATGCAAATCCGCTGTAAAAGGGGGGGTGGCCTCTTCTTTATGAATACGAGATTAGGGCGCTGCGGAAGCCACCGGCGCGGCGGTTCGAGAACTAGGAGCACAGAGCACGAAACGGGAATTCGTAATCGACGGACAGACGAGACAGACGGCGGCCTACGCCGCCCCGTTCATTATAAATTGTGCTTATTAGTAAAGCCGGTCGTTCCACGTTGCAGTTAAATGCGGCCCGCTAAAACGCTAATGCCGCGGAGACAAGTCACGCTCTTTTTTTTCCCCCCCCTCCTCTCTCCCTTCCCCGCGTTTTTTACCGTCGATGTCGAACTCCGCGGCGGAATAATCGCTACGCTATGAAATTGCGAGCAATTCGAGCCGTAACGATACCGTCGCGTTCCGGTAACTAATTTTAGCATCGCAGATAATATTACCCGCGATATATTTACGCCTGTTAGCGGATTAGCGAGAGCCAATCTTATCACGCGAGTGAAGATAACGTAATTACATCGATACAAAGTTGCGTTACCTTTCGCGATTTCCTCCACGGCGTAATAATTGTGATTAATGCTAATAGAGTAAACACATGCAATTTGCAAAAAAAAAAAAAAGAAAGAAAGAAAGAAAACTGGACAGAAAGGAAACCTTGAAATTGATTATCGCGCGGCGAACGTTCAATGAAATTTCGTAAACGCGGGCGAAACGCGAATAACGAGTAAAAATAACTGATCCGCGAGCGATTTTTAGGATTGACTGCGACTCCCATTAGCATGCATCACGTCGACTCGATTCCACGAGGCGCGTTTTATTTCCCTCGCTTGCGATTAGGCGCAGCGACGTAATGGCGGGCGTGCATACGTCGCATCGGCGCTCAATCAGCGACGTAAAATTTTACGGTCGCTTCGTGTCCTCGAATCCAGTCGTCACGTATTTTTCAGCGGAACGCAGAATATCAGCCGGATTCCAGGTCACCGGCTTGGAGTTTTGCGTGCTCAGCCCTAATTTGCGCGTCGCAGAATTTTTGCGATATGGTCTCGCGATATACTTGAGATTAACGTAACAGGCAAATTTTCGATCGCTATGTTAATTCAGTGATTTTAGCGTACATTGAAACACGTGATATAAGATTACGTAAAATCCATCTTGTTCTCGGTTACCGATTGGAAATTTAAAATAAATAAATTAAAAAATTAATAACCATTTTGAATCTCTCGAGGCGTGTAACGTATAAATAGCACAACAATTTTTTTATACATCACGGAACAGTAAATCAATAAAAAAAAAAAACACACAAGTTTCCCATGCTTTTGAAAAATTGATTTAAATGCCGATTAGTTTAAGGATACTATAGCTTGACGAATGAGTTCTTCATGGAATGGGAGAAATTGTGTTGTTACCGAAGTGTAGAAGTTATTTTCAAATGGAGTCATATCTAGATAGCACTATCAAGCAGAACGTAAACTACTGCTGTTTTCACACAGTTTGCGCAGACTGTATGTCTATGCATTCCAATCAAGTATCCGGCTACGCGCGGAGATCATGCAAAAACTATCGCTCCTATAAATCTATTATGCGAATAATTTCTTTCATGCGGATTCCTAAATTGCCTCATACGATAAGCTTTCTTTATGAAGTTACCGCTCGCTACGCGATAAATCCGGCATAACACACACAAACCAGAGGAGAAAAAAAGATCCCCTCTCGGCACAAAGTGGTATACGTCAATTATCTCGCGCGCCCAGTACACGTTTCGAGAATTTACGCGCATTTCGCCGAGAATGCGCGTAGTGACGAGCGATCACCATAATTCACGTCCTGCATTGTTAGCGTTAAGGACGCGAGGCGCGCTCGTAGCTAGGTGCATTTCCAGCCGCCGCGCCGCGCCGCGCCGCGGACCGATCGGACTTGACCACTTTTTCTCTCCGCTTAATGCCGACGATCACGGTCGTCGTGTCAATTAACGCGGCCGCGCGATAAACGCGAGTGCCGAAGAATGGACGCCCTCGTTTTTAATTGAATCAGCGCGAATCGAGAAACCGGCCCTCTCTTCGCGGCACCGCCGCGCCGATCGGAGTGTGTCCATTAAACGACCGATCGTTTCAGATAGAGAAAGTAGCTAGAGTCGTTTTAATGGAGCCTGATCGCGCGAGATAACAGGATTACGCTTCGAATCCGTCGTCAAAAGCACAGACGGCGCGCGATCACGTCGTTTAAATCCCGAATGAAGATTTTGACGGGGCGAGTCCTTTGACTCACGTTCGGACGTTCAGACAATCGAACGGGTCGTAAAGTTAAAGATGGTTCAAAGAAATCCTTTACATCGAAATCGACAGACGTGAAATTTAAATGGGTAAGTTTACGACACTGGAAATCATGTTTGGAACTTCGAAGAAGCACTGCGAGAGCGATGCGTTCAGAAATCGTAATCTTTTTTTGTTGAGTGCGCTGTAAACCAAGCGTTATATTCTAACGCGTCTCTTTTAAGTGGTACACTAAATTATTTGTACGATAACGTATTAAATTAAATTATCTACGTAAATTGTGTCTCGTTCGTGATGTAAATATTAGGGTCCCGAGTTTGAATCTCGGACCATATCCTACATATTTTCCGCGGGAAGTCACAAAGAAACATTACAGATTTAGTGACTGATACAGCCCTATCCGTCCATTTTATACTAAGCAAATTTTAATTGTAAATAAAAAAGTGTACTTTTCTTAAAGGCCATAAAATTTCGCACGTTTTCCATTACACTGAATTTCGGTCTACAATAATCGCAGTGAGTTGAAGTCGTAACGAGAAAGAACTTTTTATAATCCTAACTATCCGCCTGTATTGTACTATTAGAAAAAGAAAGTTACCGCCGTTTAAGTTTTAATGTCAATAAAAGAGTTATGAACCATGTATATCTGCAAACGACGCAAACGATTATCATTGAAATTGATCAAATTGAAGACACGATCGGGAGCCATCTGACAAAGAAGAAGAAGAAAAACATTTTGCAACAAAGATACGTGATTTTAGTACAGGTTTAAGAAAACAGTCGAAGCAATGAATAAACATTTTGACGAAAACATCACGCATTCATCTCTCTTTTCGCAGAACACAATAATGTAAAATTAAAATAACTTATTGACAATACAGTAATATGAAGCTCTAGATAACACAGGTCAAGCATACATTCGCGTATACGCGCACGTACGCGCCGCTTTTTACCTCTCGAATAATCGGATGTCACAGCTCCCGGTTAATTTTTTCGGCGGAGAGCAATTTCGTGGTGATTTCAACGCACGGCGTCCGTCGGATTCGACGACTGGCCGGCGCCAGCGCGATGAGATAGCTCGTCACTCGCTTGCGACAGAGAGAAGCGGGCGGCTGACCAACGGCCGCGCGTGCGATTGGATTTCCGTGCGATAAAGCCGCGGGCGCGGGCGGCGGGGTGTAAAAAAAAAAAAAATACGGGCGTTTTAATTGTCGCGCGGGCCTCGCGCCTCCGCGCCGGCCGCAGATAAGCAAGTTACACAAACGCGAGATAATAAATTATGGCTATTTTAATTGCCGCTCGCCCGGCCGCCTCTTCCGCGAGAGCTCCGCAAGTCGCGGCCCACAACCGCGACGATAACGGGGCCGCACGATATTCCATCCACCAATCGCTAATGATTTATCGTCGTAAGAACGGCCGGCAGTTAAACGCCTTTCGCGGATTCGACTTTGAGACGGGCGGCGAAACGAGTCACTTAATCTCAATCAAATTTTTTTGCCCGCCCGTACTTGCTAACAATGAGATGCGCTTAGGAGCTGTTAACGTCGCATTATTAATATAATGTATGTTAATAACGAACGATCATAATCTCGTGTTACGAGGTCGCGAGCGGATAAATCACTGTTTCACAAGTTTTCCACGAGATAAAAATCAATTAAATAATAGAACGCAGGATAACGCGCGAGCTATTTATTTTCCGCGTGCGGCTACTTCCATCGTCAGCAATCGCCATCCAGCGTCAACGGTTTCGCGAGAGAGCGATGATTAATGTATTTGCGAAATAATCGACATCGCGAAACCGCGGATGAATAAAAAAAACCCGGCATGCTCGTTTAGGCTCACTCGGTCTAATTAGAAACAGAGAAAGCGAGCGAGCGAGTGTTCCCCACACGTTCGTGTTGTCGTAATTAATTAGCCCCGGGGGAACTATTTACCCCTTTCCCCTTTCTCTCCCTTCCTCCTGGCCGGCTAAACAAATTACAGCAATATTAGAAAACCGGACGCATGCACTGTGAAATAAAAACCGGCGGTGTGTTACACCTTTCTTGCAGAGAAAATTACTTTCCCGCCTAAACGTTCCAAATTTTCTATCTCTAATATCTCCGATTATTCCTTTAAACAGCCCGCAAAATTTCCAATTGAAGTTGGATAGCTCGATAGTAAAACAATTGGCTGTCCAAACAAAAAAAAATCTAGGTTTCATTCCCGGTGTTCTACAGTCACACATACTTAAATATAAAATTAATTCACTGTGCTGTTACTTCGTATATTGGAGATTCTAAGTTTAAAAAATATAAACAGGATCAAAGTTATTTGACGTAAAGAGTGAGGAGATTATTGACATATATGGAAGAAAAATTTGTTAAGGGAAAGAAGATTAAGGCCAATTACAAATACAAAATTTCTGATAATAAAAAAAGAGTGAAATATTTAATTTAACTAGAAATTATTACCATTACAATTATTGTGAAAAAGACAATAAATTTTGAAGGGTACCATATCGAGACACGAATCTCTCATGGATTCCTTCAATAATTTGTTAAAATCGAAAGCACATCAGGTTTCCTTTCAATAAAATGCATTTTTGTCCCGCAATATATTTTAACATATTTGTCTACGATGTATAACAAGTTGGCTAATTCTAACTAGCTTATCGTTGTCGCGGTAAACACGCCGCTGCCGATAGGCGAGACAAGACGATCGCAATTAGGCAAAACGTCCTAACCGTAACCGCGTCCGCGTTTATACCTCACCATCGCGGATGTCTCGGGATCAGTTTCATAAGTGGAGCTTGTAAGGCGCGATTGGACGCCGTCGTGAAATATCGCTCTTAATAGCGCGCGTTCGTTGCGCCTCGCCTTAACTGTCGCCGATTAACAACGAATAATTCCGGCCCCGCGCGCGACTATTAATTACAATCAATAACTCTCCCTTCCCCGCTCGTGCCACGTCGCGATTTTCTCACGATCGCGGAATCGTAATCACGGGGGAACGGAAAAGTCGTCGACGATAAATCCCCCTCCGCCGCGCATTTCACTGTCTCACGTAATTTTCACATACCGCGCCTCCGGCAACGGCAATTACGCTGCCCAGCAACGCAAACTTCTCGTGTATATCAATTGCGTTTAATTAGTCGTCGGCGAGCCGTTGTAGGATCCGTGATAGTAGGCGCGGGAATAAATCGCGGGACGACGCACGCACGAGAAGTAGTATCGGCAATGCGACACCGATGACCCCGATGGTGAATTCCCTTTCTCGCTTTTCTTCCCCTACCTCTCTTTCCCTCTTCATACTCATCTTAGAAAAATCTCATGCCTACGCGGGTTCCATTAATCGCCGGCGATAGGCCCGGAAAAGCACTCGTTCCCGCTGATAGCAATTAATTTGGACCGTGCCTCTTTGTCCTGCGAGATAAATCACGACATTCACGCCTTTTTCCGTGTGCTATCTGCGATTTCTTTATCAACGAGATTTTTCACAACAACTTCGAAGATGAGCAAGACGCAGGCAAAAGTAGCCACAGAGAATCGTCACGAAAGTAACAATCGCCTAAATATTTAATACATAGGTACACACGCACTGAAATATTTTAAGACATTTTATTTGAAAGATAGCCGATGTATCGCAATATTTCATGAAGAATGCGACTAAATGTTGTTCACTTTAATATCGGATATAATAAGAATAAGCAAATTTAATAAAGCTTAATTCATTGATCGGAAAATTTGCACTGACGTTTTTAACGGGTACTATATTTGAAGATACTTTTCGAAAAATAAAAGCGAAATCTAAATAGTGGGCGGTATGTGGCGCCAACAAACGTTCTCCGACACCGGTTCCTCTTATCTACCCAAGCATCGAAATCTGACATGTCGCACGCGTTACTACTTCTCGACCCTTGCCCGCAGTACTAACGCAAAACTTCCTGCCAAAGCCTTTCATGTTTCCCTGTTTCGGCAAGGAAATCCCAATATTTTCGCACACGACTCGCATCCCGCAGAGCTATTGTCACACCACAATGTGAAGATGTCAGACATGACGAACACGAAACATTGGTAAGACGCTTTCTTCATACACTTGAAAATAAGTTTCGAGTTTGTTGTGGCGCTTCTGATTTTCGCTCTTCGAGAGCTTCGACGATATCTGTCACGGTTAAGTAATTTTTTTTCATTTATCTTTGCGATGTAATCGATTTGCTGTCAATGATTGATACCTAAGATAAATCTTCTCGAGCGGAATATAATTGAGGTTTATTAACGTTGATGTTCGACTGGCATAAAGAAGAAATCGTAACACACTGAACTGAAATGGTGCGAAAGTCGATGACATATTCCTAAAATTTTTAGCGAAAGCCTGCTACTTGCAACATGTGGAAACTTCGTAACTACAGGGAACCCAATTACTGTAGCTGAAGCGTGATAAAGAAGAAGAAAAAGAGAAAGAAGAAGACGCTTTTTCCGTACTACTCAGATTTTTGCACGTCACATACTAACTGAATACAACGTCAAAGGGGAATCATGATCTACATCGGGAACGATTTCAATGTGTACGCTGTATTTCAATGCACTGAGAGTCTTCGTACTGGATATATATCGGGCGTGGAGGAAGAGAAAGTTAGTGGTACTTATTTTCTTTGAACGCAATGACGGATCGCACGCGTTTCTAAGCGTCTTTTCCGAAATTCTGCAAATACGACACTCCGTATATTACGAAAAACAATCGATTAGTTTTCTCCAACCTTCCATAGATCACGCACGAGGGAAAAGAGAATGGTTTTGTGTTCACACAAGAATTTACAATTTGCATCGTCACTAAACTGAAGATCCAAGATATTTTGAGTAGTAACTTTCTTGTCTGTGTATAGTTTTATGTTCAAAACCTAACAGTGATTTCATTTAAAACTTCAATTTTTCAAAGCCAACACAATGATCACATTGTACCTGGATAACACAGCGGGAGTAATTTGAGGTAAGTTGAGGGAGTAATCTATTGACATTTTTTCGAAGAACCTGAACGTTAAGTTAATGCCTCTGAAGTTTTTTGGTCAAAATGAAAAATATTTTAAGCTACCGTTCGAATATTCAATTTAACTATTCAATGAGTTTTTGTCACAAGTTGTTGTTCAATATCTTAAGAAACCAAAAAAAAAGGATAGGGATGGCACGTTTTTTGAGGCAAGGGACAGTAACGACAGGATGCCAACGTCGACCTTGACCCTTGTCTCACATATATTTCATTAAGGGATTGAAAATAATGTGAGAAACCACAAAAAGTCTTCTAAGCTGTACAGGCTCCAACCCTTCAATGAAACAACAAGTAGAAACCATTCACATTGCATTTCGGAAGAAATACACGTCACCGGGCAACGGTACGTGCAAAACTAACAATAGCTCCCCACGCGGTTTTCACTAAATCGGAATACCAAAACCATCACGAAAGAGGGGGGGGGGGAAACACCCCGGCACTCGAGGTCACCTCATCGTAATACCGCACCGATATCGCGTAACCAAACTCCGATCACTGAATCATCGCAAAACGACGGTAAAAGAAATTTTCAACCGTCGCGATCACCACTGCGCGCTTCACTACGACGAGGACAGCACGATGGAGAGGTAACTTTTCACATACCTGGGTTCATATCCCGCAGACTCAATTTTCCTAAGCTGGCAGTTGTTACTCGCACCCTTGAGCTCTCACTTGGGCACTCTCTCGAAGCACAATGCAAATTTTTGCTCCAGCGATAAACAGCGTCCAGCACTTTCCACTTTCAATGGAGTTTCCACTAGGTATCCTGCGCGATTCGAGGAACCACGGACGGAGGAAGCGCGATAGGAACGTAGAGAGGAACGATGTTGCGGCACAACACACAGTCTTCGGAGCGGTTAGCAAGCCGATGAGCGAGTTCACCATCCGAATGCACGTGGCTCTCCGTGGCGAATATTAAGTTTGAAGATGGATTCCGTTTCATGCATGTCTCACTTGGATTTCTATCGGATCTTTTCACATTCGGGCTATCGGGCAATTTCTCTGCCTATCTCGTACGGTCTCTCTGCGAGAAGCAGAGAGCTCGATAGTTGCGGTGATTTTCATTTTATTATTGGTAATCCAACTATGAATTGCGTGGACCACGCGCACTGCCAGTCTTCGTGTCTTCTAGAAGACTCGACTCACCAACTCGCAGACACCGGATGAATGTATGCTTTCCGTGCACCAGCCACTGCGATTTGATATTTGAAAAGTCCCCTCTCCGTCTGGTTCTTCCTTCTTGCTTTTCTTTTCTTAGTTAATTTTTTTTCTATTGGTGTATCCGATAGGGGCGTTCCACTGTCAACTTCCTTTTTGTATTTCTTCCTTTTGTCCTTATTAGATTTCCGTCCTCTGTAGTTTTACGAATTGAAATTTGGGTATTTCCTTTCTTCTAACCTCACAACGGTGCAACAAACGAACGAAAAGAAAATACTGCGTTACGTTCGCGCGAAAAAGCGGCCCCCGTGCCGACCGAGCGTGCATAGGTACTTGACGAGGGGGTGGCGAAAATGCGTTCTACGTGGCGCGATAACGGCGGCAAAGGTCCTTCGCCGGGGCTCCGCGCGCGCGGCTCTCTCCTCTCTCTACACGCACGGATATAATATTTTAATGAAGGAAAGGCCGGACAGAGCGAAGTGCCCACGTCGGCTCGCGCTGCCGAACTGCTCGGTTCCCCGCCCCTCCGGCGGCTTCCACCCCTCTCCAGGAAGCGAGCATGCTCCTATCCCTCCCACTTGCTATCCCACCGCGAGTATTTCCGCGGGTCGCACTCTCCCACCACTGCGCGGGTTGCGCGCGCCCGAGGTATATACACGGTGACGGCGAGCCAACCGAAGTCGCGATGGGGCGGGCTTCGAGCGCGACTCTGCGTCTGTATACTGGACAGCGAACCACGGGTACGGTGTCCCCGCCACCGGGGTACATTGATATAAACGTAGGCACACCAGCTCCCCCCACTTCTGTCGTCCCCACCGTCACCGCGGCCGCCACCACCACCACCACC
>VBVQ01004644.1:0-14126 GCA_011636635.1 Tetramorium simillimum | reverse complement strand
CGAGAGAGGCCTTCCCGCGCTCACGTCAAGCGATGATGGCGCTTCCTTCGAATGCGCCGCTAACCTCACCGCGGTAGAGCTGACAAGCTTACAGTATATACTTAACTCGATAATCGATTTAACTTTTGATGCCAATAAGTAGCCTATTTAAAATTACTGTAAAGAATTTATCGCGAAAAATATTACTCCAGCCAGAGTTCGAATCTAAATCTCCCTACAATCCGTGACGTCTTTATCAATTCGACTACCGTATATACTTTTTTAACTGCGCATGCTGCGATGTCGACGCGTCAAATCGGGCGAAAGTGCGAACGTGACTCGCGACGGTTTACGAATAGGTGAACGAACTCAAAGTAAACCTTATCGCCCGGATGATTTGCGCGGCTAGAAGAGCGGAAGAGCGTCGGCGGTCATCGCGCAATGCTAATGCACGTCGCACGTGCATTTCACGTGATGCACAACGAGTCCCCCGCGTGAATGCCATAACGACTTAACGTGACTCCGTATGACCGATTGTCCTAATCGGCGAATCTGCTTTTATCTTCCTGTCAATTTTCGGACGATACGTAATTTTGCTTACGCAGGCTTGGTGGTTAGCTCGGTTAATTTTTTTATTCAGTTTGCTCTTTGGATTAACATAGTTAATGTGGATACTTCGAGGTAATTTAATGTTAACATTTTCGCTTCTAAGCAGCACTATAAAATAAAACTTGTTGCACGCGCGATTTACCGCCGAGAAAATCAGAAACTTAAAACTTCGGAACGTAAAGTCCGATCAATGATAACGTGTATCATCCGTTATAATTAAATTATAAAGAGTTAAACTTGTTTATAGAAAGTTCGTTTAGTCAGCGCTTCTACGAAGGAGATTTACAAGTTAAAAACCAAGGAAAATAAAAATGCTGTGTGCGCATCGATAGCGCGGTAGTTTCATAACTATGGAAATAGAGAGACGCGTTGAAGCGTGGAATATATAAATTCACATCCGTTATGTAGTTAGCAAATCTCGTCATAGCGACGGTAGATGAACTCGAGCTTTAGCGATGAGGTCATTCTCGTTACGTGATTATTCGAACTTGCAAGTGCAGACATTTTATCAGATCATTTCACATGTGCGGTTTCCTGATAAATTATGCGTTATTAAATTCGCATGGAAATAATTATGTAAAATTAATTCATCTGACATATACCGCAAGAAGTTTATTTACATTATTGTAAATAAATTTTCATAAAACTGTTATTTGAAATTCTTATTTAGCTGTTTACTAGTTTCCCTCTTAATATTTTTATTTTATTTATTTTACATATTTACATACAACATATTTTATTTTTTCTTTTATAACATGTCTGATGTTTTATTAAAATAAATATATATTTACTTGATGAAATATTTATTTGAGATGGTAATTTTAATACAGTTTTGTGAATTTTTTTGCGAAAATGAAATTGTGAACCGTAAGATTTGAAGTTTGAAAAAAAGAAATCTTGCATTAAAATGATAGATATGTTTTGTGATTTTTAGCGCACTGTACAATCGGATTTCTCTTTATTTAGACCCAATTAAAATGGAATATTAATATACACGCAGTACAAGAGAAAGTTTCTCGACGAAGATTCGCGTATATTTCACTTAAGTAACTGTGCGAATGATTGATATTCCCATTATTCGATTGTGGCTGTTCGATTACTCATGCTACTTACAATGTTAATGAGCTTATTGTACATTGAAGTTAAAAGTTACATTATTTTTGTAATAATTTGCAAATTGCGAAATATGATTATTTTTTCTTTCTAAATCAGCGAAAGCTTTTTAGATCTCAGGAAACATCAAAAGATGCCTAATTTTATAATGCTAACCATTGTATCATTGTTATTAAGATAATTATTCTTGCGTTCCAAACATTTCGATTTATATCTGGCAAATAATCTCATAAAACCCAATTTTAATTTTATCAAATATGCGATATAAAGAGAATTGATATTGATCTCGTTTGAGATCTGTAACGAGATTAGCTTAGCGAGTCGTCGCGCGTCATTTATTTCGTTACGCATGCTGAACATTTTGCTAGCATACAATGCAAAGAATGAAATTGTTCCGCCAAAACGTTTTGGAGTAAATGTATCAGTCTTATTTGCATATTGCGTTTACTTACGTAAAAAAGGCGAGGCCGCCCTTGAAAAACTGTTATAAATTGCATTGTACTCAGCATTTTTATCTGTTAAGGTTCTGCGCATGAAAGGCGTGAATCGCGTCTACATAAAAAAAATATGTATATAAAAATTATTGTGAAATACGCGAACACAAAGAATGTAATATTAATGGAAAGAAAGTAGTTTCCTTTAGACGTAATAATTTCTTAGATGTAATAATAATTCTTTGAACTTGTAATTTCAGTCATTTACTTTGAAATATTAAATTTCTTATGTCTTTGATAATTTTATCTGCAAAGATTTGCTACTTACGATGAAAATTGATACGATGGGAATTGATACTGTATTATTTACGAAGAAGAATATGAAATTTCCCTTCAACTTGACCTCGTGGGGTTACCGTGATCGATATGGCCGTTAGTGCTATTTTTAAAGATGTTACAGTGTGTCATCGCGTATATCGTTCAACGACATTCATTCTCCGACATTATGTACCGAATGTATCGACATTAGCGTGCTCAATTTTAAAAGCACTTTAGAAATTAAGTTTAACAGGATGTCTCAATTATGGTACCTAGTTAAAAAGAAAAATTACGACACGCGATGGCGTTTTATTAAGTTTAAAAAGACATATAGGTTTCAAATCCATTAAAATATATTTTTAAGAATTACAAACGAATTAGCTCTTCCTCGATACACTCACTGTAATAATAGATTTTATTATTCCTGAATTCGCTAATGATAACGTAAGTAAAATAAATGAGAAATTAATTGGGAAAATTATTATTCATTTTCTCTCGCTTCTCTCGAGATGTTAAAATTTCCCTCGCATGCAAAAATAGTGAACTGAAAACCTGCTACGCTAATTGCCGGAACTATCGGGGAAGCCCGTGGGAGCGCGTGTTATTCAATTCGACATTGAATAATAGATTTTTTTTTCTTTTTAATTGCGCAGAGTCCTGGGTGGAGCTGGTGCCGGACCCGCCGCAGACACGGACACCGCCGTATCCGATCAGCATCACCGGCGAACGTGAATACCTGCGACTTCTCAGGGAAGCACAGAGAGATTCCACACACTCGTCCGCGAGGCATTCCCTGGCGTCTTCACGTCGGGACACTCCGAGGGACAGGTAAGACCTTGTTTTCCCGATCTTTTAATCTCTTCCAAGCGAGTTTGCGACGCCACGGCGAGGATCGTGCACTTTTCCGTACTCCAAGAACTCGAAAGCAAGCGCTTCCGAAGTGAGATATTGCTTTAGAGACGTTATCGAGAAGTTTGGGAAGATCTTGTTGATGGGCGCTTTGTGCGAAACCGGATTAAAGTTCTCGAGAAATTGAGCGGTTGAACGCGGACAATTCTAACCGAAAATACTTTTCTGCGGAGTTCTAATCTCTCTTGTCCTCGCTTGGGATATCTTTAAAAAACATCATCAATTTTAGTATCCTTAGCATTTCTCTCTCTTTCTTTCTCTATTGATAGCCCCCGCATTCAAGGGATAATAAACAATTTGCAATTCTTATCCTCTTCGAGGGTTCCACGTTCGCAACGATAAAATTTTTAAAATACATTTTGCGTAATAAAAATAAAAATTACAGCTACTTGCTGTCTTAGATCAGATGATCTCTGTTATCAATTTAAAGAGGAGAACCTTTTTGCTCCTCTTTATCAGAAAAAATGTCCTGTCATCATTAAATCGTTTTGTTCGAGTATCGTAATCCCTTTGCAAATATCTGTGTGGATTAGATAAATGCAGGACCTACAAAAATTTAACGCCGATTCCGAACGGCTCTTTCTCTAGCGGGATGTCCATGGCAAGATACTCTCTTTTCTCGGTAGGTTTTGTCTCTTCCTTCCGAGAGGTGGCAACTTGATTTAAAAAACCATTGTTCTTTGGTTGAATTTGAACTCGGATCTTTGGCTTGTAGAGCAGTTTGTATTTCTCTACGTCAAAATCGCCACGTTCTCTGTTTATCCTACGCGAGTACAAGAAGAGAAAACGTCTGGTTCCTTTACCTCTTGGAAAGGGCTTCGTAGTAGAAAAATAAGCGTCGTGAGTCAGAGGGAGTCCGTGTGAGGAATCCGTGTATATGGAAAATTACTTGTTTTGGGTCGCTTCGTCATCGAGTCTAGACGGCTTACGTAGATAAAAGTTGAAAAAGATGAATGACCTATTGCTATATTGAAATCGCGCTGTGGCGAATTGCAGATATTTTGAACGAAAATTTAAAATCATAATTCGTTTATTAATTATAATTATAATGATTAATTATATATTACGATTACGATTTATTTATACGTTTCATATTTTTCTTTTTTTTCTTTTAATAATCGATATATAATTGTTATTAATTTGGTTACATCTTTCGAACTTTCGAATTGGCATTAAATGATACATTAAAATGATTTTCATTGTCTCGTAATAATATCAAAACGCCTCATGTCGCTTGTAAATAACAAAGAACTGCAAGTAATATCTATATTTTTACTTTCGCTGTTCAGACGGTCGAATTAACACGCGGCTCTTAACGCGACTAAAATAGCGTCATTGAGAGACCCGCGTAAATGTCTTGGCAAGAAAACAACTAAAGCGCCTTTGTACGATTCTCTGACAAAGAAAGTCTCAATTGTCTTTGTGCGTAGACTGTCTATGATTTATGAAAAATATCAATTGTTAATTCTTTGACGCAAGGAATTGATTTTTAGTCGAAAATTCACGAGAAATGTTTACAGTGAAGAATATACGCATGATTACAATATATTCCGGTACGTCATAGCGGAAAGACATATCGATCTGTATTCATATGTACATATATATATGTATATATATATGTAGGCGTGTTCTGGTATGTTCTCCACGCAATGCTATCTCGAGCGTGAAAGTCGTCGTGATCCTGTTATTGACAATACCTACGCAACAAGGAATATCCATTCGAATCTTGAGACCTTCGAGACACGACGGCGAATCGTTTAATCAGCTTTCCTACTTTGTCTGTGTACTTCGCGTTATCACCCGGTTGCGAAAGATTTTAAAGAGGGAAATTAGCACAAGCCCGTTTAACCAGTTTAACAAAGACATGGGCGCGACAAACGTTTTAACTTAACACATATATATGTTTATAATAAACTGACATCTATTAAATAATTTTCTAATAAAAATAATCTTTTTATAGTCACGAGTATCGAATAGATTAATAAATTTTAAAATTTTGATTTTAAAAAGTAAATAAATAGTATTATAAGTTTTATTTTTGATATATTATTTCTTTAGAGGATTATCTTTCGCTTTTAAATTATTAGATAAATATTTTATGTGCAATTTGTGCATTATTATAAAGGTATAATTATGCTTTTTTATAATGCCCGTCTAGCACGCACCGAACTTTAAACTTATCGCCTGACGAACCAAATTTTCCATAATCGTAACTTTTTATCAATATTTGGCGAAACAGTCCAGACAGTCCAGATAAAAACAAACATTTCTTAGGAGTTCAGTTCCGCAGGTCGTCCGTGTTAAATTTAATCAATCAGCGGAATTATGTGCGACAATAATCTGTATATCACGTTACATAAGATACGTCATCGAAAATACGAGTAAGGTATTAATCACTGTATTCGCATGATCGCAATTGTTAAACATCGCGCGTTTTTATCTGAAAAAGGAAAAATCAAAGTAGGAAAGCCGATAATGCGTAACGCGTGTGCACAGTGCACTTGATCTAAATGAGCTTATCGCGACTTGCGGCTCTTCATCGAGATGCATCGATGCGATTACGATAGTGATTGCGTCGCTCTTCGTGATATTGATGCGAAGCGTAATGATAAACGCCGCAGTCGACCGCATTGCGACTGGCGAGAGTACGTGGCGAGTGATCGTCGGAGGGTTTGCGACGCACTGATGGATGACACGCATAATACGCGGGAGGTCGCGAACTTCCAAGACGACACGTTATCGCGGCGATTTTTCGCACGTCGCTTTATCGCCCGAACCGGAACGAATCAGCGATAAGCGACTTGACGACATTTCTCAGCAATTCTTGCGCAAATCGAAATGAGCGTACGGAGAAAATAAAGTCCATTTGCACTCCAGAAATAATATAATAAAAATGATGCATGTATTTTTTTATCAGATTCTTTACACACATAAATTGCAAGATTAATTAACTGTTTGTTATTCGAATTAATACTGAATTTAATGCGGGGTATTTTATACAACATTAACCCATCTACTTGATATATCGATCAATTCCAGCTGTGCCATTCAAAGTATTTTATAAGAAAATTACTATAAATACATTTTACCAAATATATTTTAATTACTCAATATTTCGAACGTCTACAAAAAATGTACGCGCAAATTTGTCGCAGTTTCAGATCAAGTATTATAAATAGCAAAAGATAAGTATTGAGTAACGTCGCGTCGGTTGAATAAATAAGCGCAAGCAACAACAATCTCGGAGGATTTCATGACGGGAAGTTACTGTTCACATGCTCTGCAAACGTTTATGAGTCGTAACATGTCGTTTCTTTGAATTTGCAGCCCGAAGAGCCCGCCGAACAGCCCGAACACGGAACTCTCGACCGAAGATGAGCTCAAAGGAGTCTACATAAATTACGGCTGCAACAAGGTCAGTTTCATGCAATCAATTCTTCACCACGTATTCTTTGCGCGATCCGGCTTGGCTATAGCAAAGCACGTTTGCGCGTTTACTTGTATGTGCATTCACGCCCCTTTATATCGCGCGTTATATACCCGTAACTATCGAAAGTACTAAGAGATCGATCGGATCATCTTAGAAGCGGGTCGTAATCGCGATCGGATTTTTCTTCTCGGAAAACGTCTGCCACCGATAACGACTTTATTCTAGCGTTCAATAAAAGTAAACAAACGTCGAACAGTACACTTGAAACAAGGACGAAGTTTCAACTGTCGCGCAAAGTTGGCGAAGTCCAGTTTGAAGATTATAGTCGGGCGATTTATTATATATTTCTCGGCTTTGATTTGAAAGCCTACTATGCGTGTGATGTAAATAATTTATACAATTTGTACAACATAATTTACACAATTTACAACATAATTTACACAATTTGACTCTTAATGAATATTTATCAACTACTTAAATTGATAATTATATCTCTAAAAAGAGACATCAAACCAAATGAGAAAATTTTATTTTCAAAACGACGTAGATCGAGCGCGAAATTTCTTCGCGAAATACTTCGCGAGCGACGCAGTGGAAGCATTCAGAGCTCTCTCATTTCAATAATGCAAACAATTTCCATCGGAGCTAACGTTAAATGTAAAAGATGGTGTGGGAATAATATCGATTGACTCGAATAGTTCTCTGAACACGGTGCGGCATGTCGGTACCGTGCTCGCCTATAGGAACGATGCGCAACTGGTTTTATCGAACGAACCGTTTTCTCGTGTACAAGGTCTTCGGATCACTGACTCCATTAGCGCCGTGCCCCTTGTAGCCGTGAGCCATCGCGAATTACCACGTGTACCGGTCGGCACAAAGCCTAGCAACGCTGCAATCTTGTTCCTCCTTTCGCCGTGTCCCAGTTACTTGAGGACAAACGAAATCGCGTTTGCGGCACGGCTCTCGTTTGCTTCCTCGATCGGAACGAGGATCGACGATCCTCGACGTTGCGCAATGCGGTCCCGATTGTAAGATATATTTTTGCGCGGTATTCAGTTCTTCAAAATTTTACATTTTGTAGCTCGAATTCTCATTAAAAATTCTTGTATCCATTTAATTTTGAAATTAAATTTCTGGAATTATATATTCGTTGTATTTATCAAAAATTTAAAGCGGTTTGAAGTAAAATCGAGATAAATTAATAATTCATACGACGACATTTTGTGTAGTCACGTTTAAATTGATTTTTATAATTCATGTATAAAATAGAAACGTTCGTGCGGACATAGGCAAAAGGAGCTAGATCGAAAGAATGCATATGTTATAACTTCTTCGTTGTGCATAGATATTTAAATTGCACGGACGAGCCGCGACTAAGACCATTTGCATGCAAATACGACGTTAACTATTTATGCGCCAAGTTGCCGAGAGTTTCAACATTTGCGCACCTCCGCGCTACAATAGATAATTATTGAAATACTTTTTTTCTCGCGCTCTCGATTTCCCGAGAGATATCAGAAAGCCGTGCGATAAAATTCGCGACATTGTTTCCGCGAGGTCGCGATATCCGCGCAGAACGTCGGATTTACGGAGGAAAAAAAGTACTACGAAAGATTAGAGGTGATTTTTCAAGAATTCAATGCAGCAGTTGTCCGATCCATTTTTCTAACTTGATTTCATTTTAAAGCTGATTAAAATTTAAATTAATGCTTTTACGTTCTGAGAGAAATGATGATCCTTTAAAAATCTTCGATGGAATAGAATTTCCAGTAGAAATTTCCAGGATAATAATTTTACGTTCTTAATGTGCAATCGCGGCCATGATATTAGACAAGGACGTCTTTGTGTCTGGCAGTCTTGATAACTGCGTGAGATCGCGTTTGTTTTTAAATACGCCTGGAGTTGTTCAAACGTACAATCTTTTAATTAACCGTTTATGCTTGAAGTAGTTCCTCCATAAATCTGATGTCCTCATAAATCTTTCTTTTTCTCAACTCCATGTGTCTTTTTTTTTGTGCATAAAAGAATAAAGCCGTACGAAACAAACACGTTTTTAAGACGATCACGTTCGCAATATGTTTTTATCGTGCAGTGAACATTTGTTACTACCATTGTCCATTCGTTCGGCTTTTTATCGATCCGCGTGAGACCGAAGAGACATAAAGATACGAAACGAAGCGTTTTATTTGAAAACGGGGTGGCTACAAACACCACCGCGATGAGCTTTTGCAACGGGGATACGTTTCTGAAACGGCTTACGCAGAAGTGCGATCGATAATCGTTAGTCGATAGTCGCGACTGTCTCTCCCGTGTTTGCGCACCTTTTATCTCCGCGCGGAGGACAAATAGACGTCGTTATCAGGATTAAGTAGCTCCTCGAGACAATACGTAACATCTTCCGCCAATGACTCGCGACAAAGCCGCGCGAGGTCGAGATCGGCTCGGATTCATTAAATTGTCGATAAAGCTGGACGCGCCGGGGTCTTTATTATGCTACGAGACGGGCGAAAATAGCGACAAAGACTGACTCGACTGTATCGCCGGGGTATGAGTAACGACGAGAACAAGTGGAACCGAGGCGACTCGTGTAAGGTTTTTCTTCCATGAGTCACACACTCGCCCTCGCTGTCTCTATATCGCGTGAAAAGGCATTCGCTGCCATTGAAACACGCGCTGCATATCTCCCGCTCTCCAACGTTCTCATTGGTTTTTTTTCCCAAATTTATCTCTCCCCCCCCACGAATTTACTCGACGATACTTATCGCTAAAATACTAAGAATACTAAGAAAGAAGATTCTAAGAAAATATTTCATCAGTTATTGCGTGTATGCGCATTTTTCTTCGCAATGTGCTTTTGTTTTTAAGACCATATAATACAGTCGTAGAGATAGGAATTGTTTGTTTACGAATACTCATTAGAATTGCGTATTTACAAACACTTTTAGAAATGACGTATTTATTTATTAGTTAGGATCGTCTATAAACATGTTTGTGCATAAGAGCCTAGATGAAAATTGTATATAAACAGTGGAGGTGCGGCTCTTTCCTATTTTCTAAGATTTTTCTCTCTTTCTCCCTCCCATTGCACAACTTGGAATATTGTAATTAATTACTGTCTCTCACTTTCTTTCCTTTTACATTGATTACCGTGCGATATAGCATTAAAAAACGCTGCGCTTTTATTATACTACCTCGTCGTTTGCAACTTTCATTCATCATTATGTCGACGATCTAAAACGTATCTCCTTTGTGTATACCTCGGATAAGATATGAAAGCCCCAAGTAAATACATTTTACATTAAACAAACTGGGAAAGACATGGCCATTAAATTACGAAGATTAAGGCGATCTAATTCATTATTCGCCGACCGAAGGTATTATAACAGTTATCGAGGAGTCGCCGTGCCTCCGTGACAATACCTCGAGATGAAAAACGGGAAATCGATCCGTAAGAATACCCGTGGTGCACGCAACGGCGGTCACGCAATCTCATAAGCCGATCGACGCCGCGTATCCAGCTTTTACTCTTCTTCTGGTATCAGCTCGCAAACCGGTTGTTGCGCATTCGGAGTGAACGTATTCGCGCGATCGTGTTAATGCGTCGCGGAGCCAGCGACGGTATTCTGTATTGTATATTCTAGAGTGACATGTATGTGTATCTGTATATATGTATTTATAGCTGATCCTATTTATTGAACCACGTCGCGCAACGTGGCGTAAATTGCTTGATCGAATAACGTAATAATAAACCCATTTAAGGGCTGACTCTACATTTTTTTTCCGCATTCCGCTGTGCGCTTATCGCAGGCGATTTTATCAGTGAAAACACCACCGCAAAGGTATCGTTAATATAACATAGAATGCAATGCAGCTTTATTCACCGCGGTGGCGATCGCCGTTCCGTGTGGTGCATATTCGTAGCGTGGAATGCAGCGGATATGCGGCGGAACGGATGCAACGGATGCGGAATTTGCGGCACGAAGCTGTCATTATTAATGTGTATCCGACGTTAATCGATACTGTGAGAGAACCGATACTCATATAGATATTTCGCCATGTCTGCATACGGAGTAATAAAAACCGCATATAATCTCGGTAGATGAACATGGGTCAAAAAATGCAGATTTAATTTTTTAAATAATTATTACGAAGTTAATATGAAAAATTAAATTAAATTCGCGATTTTGATTTGATCGAAATTATTTCCGCGGATATTCCAACGAATGACTGAATTCTCGAACGAATCTTCTCGCGTTCATCGTAGATCCTCCAAAAATTTCGGAGTGCACATTTATCGATTTATTTATTAAATCCTGGCCATTTTCGAACGTGCGATTCCTGCGACACGATATTTTTGAACGTTGAAAGGCATCGTCTTTATTATTTTTGTTTGCAAAACGCTCGCGGAATCGGAGGGAAAGCAGCGATTGCGTAATCGGGAGCAACGGATTGTCTTCGCGGCGGCTCACTATGACCTAACTTAAACTTTATTGAGCGTCAGCCGTTCGAATAGAGCGACGTTCAATGAAGATACGATGCTGCCACGACGTGCCATTGAATGATGTGGCATTGAGGACCGATCGCGTCACGATGCGTCGCGGATCGCGAGCGTCACCGCGTTCTTCAGCGTCACGTGGAAATTGATAGCGCCTGGCCGCGCATTGCACGCGTCTTGCACGTTGCGCGCGTGCAATGTCACGGCGGGGAAGGACGACTGGCAATGCAATACCGTCCCTCACGTTTTTCGTCGCACGAGTCGCAATTCGTTTAGGTATTTAATGAGTGACAGATGAAAAGGAGCTTTGAGAATTCAATTGGTTGACTCAATTGGTTGGCGGTTGATTGACAGTGCATAAATTAGTGTTATGTCATTGTATGATCATTAATAAGATACATAATTATAAATCGGACTTTGCTTGAGCCATCTTTAGCGATGCAGTAATTAAGTCAAAATGATTTCACGTTTACCGGCGAGAAATAAGTAGGTAACTTCTGATTTGATGCTCTAAAAATAGCGTGATTTTCCGCGAAGAAACCCAAGGAAAACATATCTAATGATTATAGGTTTTTTTTTATCGAAGTCAAAGTGACAGTCACAACTTGAGCAAAAAGAGAAATAAAGTCAGCAGCTGAGAGAATAAATATTGAACGCGAGAATAAATATTGAAGTTGTGGCAAAAAGCATCGAGAAGCAACGCAATTAATAAGTAAAGGACGTCGTTATAATTGAGCCAGTGATAGACTTGACAGATTTCTGTTCCTCGTTCGTTTGTTATAAACTTCCGTTCGTCCGTTTACGCAAGGCGCATCTGGTAGCCTGGTGCTATCCGGAACTGCGGAACACATTTCCACATTCTCCGATACGGATTGCTGCGAGTAGACGCTCGCGAAAGCGCTCGCGGTGGAGTGGAACGACGGTTCCCGACATTGTTTAATGCAATGGTTAATTGCACGGGAAGTATCGCGACCCGCGTTCGCCGTTGCGTCGCCGATAAAATCGGAATTTCGAAAGGAGAAAGTGCCCGTTTTTCTCGGAAATTATCCTTTTCAGGAACAGCTGGAAAGACGTAACTCGACGGGGACTTGGCGAAATGAAGAGAATCCCGTCGTCGAAAATGGAAAAAAAAAACAAATCGCGAGAACTCAGTTGTTAAAATACTTTTCGGCGCAGTTAATTACTCGAAGAATCTAGTTGGGAGAAAAATGAATTATTAAACGACATCAAAGACGCCTCGTTTATGGTGTCGTTAATGAGCGCGTCGCGTCGCCTTGTCTTGTAAACCGGTGCGTTTCGCGGCCACTGCGCTTCCTACGCCGTGGACCCCTACTCGTCGCCGTCGGCGGCAAGAAAAGCGGGGTCGGCAAGGCACGCGTGGAGGCACTCTCAGGAACGTCGTAGTACCGAGCGGCCAATGGCTGGTCGTGCCGTGCTCACGCCATGCGCGACGTCGGCGCCGTCGTGTGAATCCATTCTCCTTTCGGACGTCGTAGCCAACAATTTCGATCCGCGACGACGCTCTGTTGACTTTCCCCAGTTTCTGCGCCGCGAAAGAACCGCGCGTGGCGTAATTAGGCGGGCCGGATCAATCGGGCATTTAAATTTAACTCCCGCCTGCTGTCGTGGGTGAAAGAACTATGCTGCGTGGGAAAACCCGGGTTGAAGCACCACTGACGTGATGTTCGCCGTCTAAGCCTCATCTTAATTACAATTAATTAAAAAAATATATATATAATAAATTGCGCATTCTTTAATTACCTTTTTAAATTTGTCTAAAAGATCACATCTTTTGAAAAAATTTGGATGAGATTTAGAGGAACATTATTGTACTAGAAAAGAGGAGAATCAGGAGAAAATAGGATGAAGATTAGAAGGACTAATCCCAAGGATTAAACCTCGTGTTGCAATTTTAATCTGAAACACCTGTTTCTTTCGCATCCGTGTGTTCTCTTTCTTTTTATCATTTGTTCTACAAGTGAAGCTCGTTTTTCACGCGTTTGCTAGAAAACTAAAAGAAAGAATCGCACATAGAGCGATGTAATTTGTGATGAATCGAGGAACAAGAGTGTACATTGATGTAATAATATCAATAAATAAAAATATATTCAGCACGCGGGAGAATTAATCTCCGATTTAAAGCTATTAAATTTAATTAAATTATTAAATGAGGAACGAGATAATGCGATGTTTTATTCAATCAGTGAGACCCAGACGTCGCGTTGGCTATGTCCAATTGTATTTCAATTTTATGTTGCACTGCACTTGTCGTCCTGACGGCGTGCAGTGGACACGCGCGACCCGTGAGACCCCGGGATGGCGATGAAAAGGCAAACGCAAAGCCGTAAAAGTTATTTATAACGGCGACGCGCGGCTTTTCGCGATCGACCGACGACCGGCGGCGCCGTGACGCTTCTCGTAATCGAGAAGCGTCATACGTGCACGGATTAAAGAAACCGGCGAGACGTGAAAAAGCCACCGCACGCGAATATGTGCATATCGACCGTTCTTGCGTTACAGTTGCGTGCACAGTTATGCGGCGTAATCATGGCACGAAGCCGATTGCCGTTTTTCTTTTTAATCTACGCGCCGATTAAAAGTCGCGCTAAGGCTTTGAAAAAATTAAGCTCACACGGTACACAACTGTATATTATATATTTTATTATTGCGATTTACACTAAAAAAAATTATTAAAAGCAAGTAAAATCTTTTACTTGCTTAGTATTTTCTTTATTTTAATAAATAGGTTTTGTAATTGTAAATAAAAATTTTCATTTTAGACAATATTTATTTAAACGAAAGAAATAGTTACTCAAAGAATTATGTTTTTATTTTAAGA
>VBVQ01004643.1:0-14134 GCA_011636635.1 Tetramorium simillimum | reverse complement strand
GTCCGTCACCCCCGACCCGATATCGTTTAACTAACTCGTATGTATATACTACACCATGTTTTGATCTGAATAAACTGTTTAATTGTCCGAATCCCACGAGGTGTGTTCATTTAAGTGATCTGGCCGACGTGGCCGCCCGGTATTACCTTTCCGCGCGCGCAACGGCGCGGCGGTACACAATCCTGCGGGAGAGCGAGGCGCGCTTATAAAGTAAAATAGGTGCCTCTGACAAACGACGCTCACGTGCCGCAAAAAGGAGATAGACGCGCCTGAAAAATGGTGGCCGAAACTTCCCTGCCAGTTCGACGAAAAAGGAATACTCGGCGCGTGAGGAGTCACGGCGGCAGCGACGGCGGCTTTGAGAAATTCGCGATATGCCCGAGAAATCCTAGGTAAGTTTTTTTTCTCCCCCTTTCTTTAGGGTATCTTTATGAATTGCGAGAGCGGACGCGCCGATTCGACCGCGCGAATCCGACTCGAAGGATATTCTCCCCTTAACGGCTCGTACATCGGGTGTCGCATACGCGTATGCGGTAACATTTACGCTCTGAGGCATTGCGGCGGGAGGAAGGATATGTGAAAAGGCATATAATGAAAATGCGAATTTTTATCTCTTCTATTCTAAGATTTTATCTGAGATTTTACAACGATACATACAGGCAGACCATAAAAATCGCTTGATATGCACACCTTGCGAGCTCCCTCGTGCGCCCTTAAGCATCGCGAGGAAGGAAAAAAAATGGAAAAGATGTCGCGCAGAATTTTAATCCTGTCTCATATATTCGCGGTTACCAAGCACCCCGTGCGCAAAAACCGGGAAAGAAAAGGATACGTTACGAAATAAAGATTGGCCTGTGCACAAAGGCCGTGGCAAATTAAGTACGTTTATTCGCATTGTTAACGCTACAGGAATTTCTAATCTCACAATAATTCACGTTCTCACTCGAATTCCACGTAACGTCAGGACTAAGGGATTTTTTTTTTGCACGAAACTCTTTGAAGAGAGAAATGACGTACACACATTCGTCGCAGCGCGGTATCGCGAATTTTGATACGCACAATTTGCGAAATTACATTTCCGCTGTATTCTCGTCAGAGCGTTTTCGCCTACTTCCTCTCCGTTTCCTCCGTTGTGCCGCACGGGGATAAAAGATCTCGCAGTCTTCGATGCGCCTCGCGCGGCACGCTGACGATAATATCCATGCCTTTCACCATCATGTGATTGTACGTTTCGAACACGGAGTATTTTATTTCCTCGGGTTGCGGCAAGCGTGTCGTCTGTGCGAAAGAGAACGTATCAACGTGAGCGAAACCCGCGCGTGCACTTTTTAACGCTTGCAGTAAAGAACCCTGTACATTTTAAATGGCTTTCGGTTAATTTTACTACATTGAAATATTAATAAAAAGTGCCAATTGACATAACTTCCTCAAATCAATAGCTTAGTCGCCGCGGAGCTTCAAGCCTTAAGCCTTTGCGTCGCAATATCCGCTATCGATTAAGCTTGATAAGAATTTAATCGACTAGTCGTATCAAATTGAGATACGATAATCTTAGGTGTGAGACACTCCCCAGGTAGCAAGCTCGACGTTATTTATCGTCATTTTGACATTTATCAGAAAGTAACATATTTGAAAATTTAACAGAATTAACCGAGAGCCATTTTCCATTAAAAATGTGCGGGACCTTTTAATATTTATTTTACCGGTCGATCGGGAAAAATCACGCTCATCATTCTGTAATATAGATCTTCCGTTTCGCTGCTATCGCTCCAAAGACCCTGTGTACAAGTCCAACAGATGAGAGCAGCAACGATAGCGCTTTTTACAAAAAACACTGCAACTCTGCAAATTTTTGCGCTGGCCGAAAGTGGCGGAGGTTTCTGAGAAGATTCTCCTGAGCAAGGAGCTCCCGAGAACTGCACGAATAAAGGCAATGTATAATAAATAGCGCCGTATCAGATGTCTAATCCAAATTACATCACATCAGAATTCCTGGATTTAGTCTAATCTTATGACTCATTTGAATAATTGTACAAATTATACTAAATAGTATTGTAAATGAAGTAATGTAATAAAATTAATGAAATTTTCATATGAAGATGTCAAATATTTCAAATAGCTGGACACAATTCAAATTTATTATTTATTGTCTGTTTTAATTACGCGGGTAAACATCGTTTAGCTGGCGATATTTCTAAAACTAAAATATCATGGAATTATGGAAATAAATATGCCACATCTCGTTCGTTGTTACGCTCGTCCTGTCCCCGATGATGTTCTGTAACAGTTACAGGGTCTCGGGCCGCCCTCCTCCATTAGAGACCCATCGCTATAGTAGTGTACACCGACTGTCGAGCTAATTCCAGGTAAACGCAACTACGTATCGACTAACCAATTCCGTACAGGTGCTCGAACACCATCATCTCGTTACGCCGTGTGTCAATATCGCGCGAGAGCCAAGTGAACGCTTCGACACAGCGACAAGCCACATGATTTAACCGAGAATTAAATGCCTCGCGATTCGCGTGAAATGTATGGACAGGACTTATCTAATATCACGCCAAAGATTTAAACGTCGCTCGCGCTCTCCTCTTTCCATCGCAGTAGGTTCATTTTTATTTCACACGTTCCAATGCTCCGGCGACATTAACGCCCGTACTTTTTTTTTTTATCTCCGAGTTTGATTCAAACATTTGATGTATTATTTTATGAATATTTACGCATAACGTTTTTCAGACGCGTTTGCGATCCCAGAACTTATACCTTTGAAAACTTCGATAATATCTTCTCTCACCTTTGGCTGGCACTTCCTCTGCGCATCTTTCCACGAGCAAACTTTAACCGCCGCCGGTTTATGAGTCCAGTAATTGCCCGCGAGATTACAATTAGGTTTCAAATAGGAATCTGCATCCGCACGTTGAACGAGCCTTTGAACCTTAGGCTTTACACATGTTTTCGGATTGGACAAATTAATAGTTTGGACGACACACTTTGTCCCTTTCTTCATGTTATTTCGTAATCTTCACACGGCGAGTCAAAGCTGCCAATTCTACGTCACGAGGCATCCAGTCGTTTCTCTTGATGGAAAACTTTTGTTGAGAACAAGAAATTAAGTACAGGTTAAAAACAGGTAAAAGAGATTTAATAAGTTCTAAGGTCTAATTTGTTACATGATTACAAATCAAGAATAATGATAAACTCTATGGGCACATTTCATTTTGATTCTCAACAAACTAATATTCGATATTCCTGGATTCCACGAATATTCAAATCAATATTACAAGAATAGCAAATTACAAGCAAAAATTACTTGAGAGATCACGATAAAATTTTTACAAAATGTTAAAACTGTAGACCCTTAAAATTTCATTTTTCCATTTCCTTTCATTTCAACCGAAGTCTTTTACAGAAAGTCCGTTAGATTGTAAATTTATTCGACGCTACGACATATCGACGAGTGACATTTATTAAAATTGATTAGCTTTTGTTCGTGACACGCCACTCGCTCAATATACCGACTGTATAATCATTCCATCCATTACACATAAAATACAATATATTTACATATTATTAATTTTAAGTTATTTAGGCAAGTTTGTCTAGACGCAATCTTTCGATAACAGAGAAAGAGAGAGAAAATGCATACTGGATGCGCCAGTCGTCGATTTCCTTACGGAGCAGCCGCATTCGACAGCAACAAAGAAAACGATGAAAAAGTGCGAGAGACGCGCGAGAAACATGTAACAGATACGGCACGACGACGCGCGCACAAAGGACCGGGTGGAATAATGCATGGCGGGTGCTCCGTCAACTTTGGTACGCAAAATTCTGTTTCGGGCCTTCTCCGGTGTCGCCCATCCCCCACGAGCGCACGTACTGATAAGAGCGTATGTATATACATAAAGGAGTCGAGATTGCGACGCGAGAAAGAGAAAGAGCAGGAGGAGGCGAGAGAAGGGCTGAGAAAAGCGGGGGCCGATGCTTGATGAAACCCAGTTTTCCAACGAGGTCTTTACGCCACTCTCTGCCCTTCCCCCATTCCGCACTCCATTTCGTTACTCGTATACCCCGGGCGACCTCACGACTCCTTATTCATCAACGCCATTGGAAAAACCCATGAAATTTGCATCCCGACGGGAATTCGCGCCGACGCATCGCCGGCGGTTTATGAGCCATCGACGCTTGATATCTCCTCGAGTGACGTAATAAAGCGAAACTTCACGCGATCGTAGCTAAGTCCCGAGCACGCTTGTTTGACGCTCGTGAAATTTTCATAAAATTTAGGCGGCACGTCGGACTCCGCGGAATAATGTAAATATACGACGCGAGAGACGAAAGATTGCGAACGATTTCCGACGATCAATCCGTCGAGGTTCGACACGATTTCTCAGCGGGAAAGGGCAATGGGCGCGTTCAGGAGACACAACAGTCGAGTAATTCGTCCACGTGCGTGGTCTAGATTTAGAGATCTAACAGTAAAAACCAATCATCACCTAACTGCTCGCTGATCACCTGTGTCTCCTGAACGCAGCCAATGACTTGTGAGGTTCGAGGATACTGAATCAGTCGCTTGAGATTCCTGCAAACCGGGAAGAATGCCAGTTAAAAAATTTGCCACGTCGCTTCGACGTAATGACGACGCCGCGATATATCTGCGGGGTATTAAAAAAAAATAGAAAGGGGATGCGCGCGCGAGGAAGAGGATGCGGAGAAAAACGACTATCGCGCGACGATAAAGGGAGATTCACGATCGTTCGCCGCCCGTGGATGGACATTAAGAAAACCATGAACGTCGCCATCGAGCGGATCCGCGATCTTTTAACGAAAGATCCCCCGGCGGGGGTGAAATACGAAGGGCGTGCGCGGGAAAGGGCTTTCGGGGGGGCGAAAACTAATTTTCGCGATATTAGTCTTACGAAATTGGTTATTGATGTTCTATTCGTCCGCCGATAATGGCGGCGCGGAAGCGATTCCCCGCGGAGAAAAGGTCGTAAGACCCGGCAAGGGTCAAGGATCTCCGGGGGTTACGTTGTCCTTGCGGGCGAGGCGCTCGTCCTTCTTAAAGGAATTGCTTCCTTAACGGGCGTTAAATCGACTTCGTCGTCGCGGTCCTCCCCGCTCCTTGCGATTGACAGATATTTCGTGGTCTTCTCCGCCAGACTTTGTCCTACCTTCCTTCCTTTCTTTCTTTCTTCCCTTTCCTTCCTTTCTCCGTCCCTTTCATCCGCTCTCTTTCTACCTTCACGTTCCCTTTTTCTTCTTCAAGTCCACCTACGTGCATTCTTTTTCGCCACTTTCTCTCACAAAGGCTCTCAGGCGCGCCTCGCAAGTTTCTCCTTCCAGCTGGACGAACGATTGCTCGCCTGGCGACATTCCAGACAACCTCCCCGCCGGCCAGGGAGGAATACACGATAAATTGATAAATTCACGAATCCGCGCCACCGGCAGATAGTTGTTGAGTATGCTCGTAGTACCAGACATAGTTCAACGATTTTGACGGCTTTCGTGCGTGTATCATCGCTCTTTCGGCTCGGGAGCGGTGGTTCTATCCCTTCTCTTCAAAAGTTAAAAATACGATTTAATATTTTAAAATATATATTCTTATTTCAATCTTCGTTTTAACTCATGTCACGTACACATTTAAATGACGCAGACCACCCGTGTCCAAGTTGATTTTCCAAGATTAAAATATTTAAAAAAATCGGAAAAGTTCAGCTCTCGTGTAATTTAAAGTTTCCAGAAAATTTTTACGTATTTCGAAAGTTAAAGTGCTATTATTGCCTATTTATTATCCAGATTATTTAGCAAGAAACACGGTCAATAGCTTGTTTTTTTTCAACTATTTTCTGTCTACGGTTTTTATTAAAACATCAAGATGTGGAGCTAGGTACAGATCTGAAAATAATTTTGTTAGACTATCATATTAATTGTATAGGATGCTGAAAAACTTTACAGTATTATCATCACGCTTGAGTGTCTGAATTATATCACTGGTTCAATAAAATTATTTTCGGATCTAGCAAAATTTGCAAATGTTTCAGGACCGTTCTTTCCAGATACAAACACGATCATAATAAATGTCTTTTAAATCTCCGGAATGTGTCTATGATGGAATGTCAAGCCGTTTACCACCCGTCGCAATCAACGTCTACAGCCAGTGGTTCGGAAATGCGACTGCTCGATAGCCGGCTAATAACGCGAAGACGCGCGCGCGCTGGAGAACCGCCGGAGGCACATATGATTTGCCGCGGTGTCGTAAATCGAGATTAGCGCGGAATTTCGGTAGTCGCCGTCTAACAGCGATATCAAGAGGGACGGAGGAACGGGGGGGTAGGTAGAAAATGGCCCGCAGTTGCTCACCCCGAGCGAGAGAGACTCGAGAGTCTCCGTTCTCGGAGCTCAACCACCGACCGAGTGAGCCGAATTATCGTTTTCCTCCCCCGACATCCCCCCCCGTACAGTCCGCCGTCTATCCTCGAGCGCGAGCTTCGCGCGACGAATAAGCGGAGGACGGCGGGCTGGCACATACGGCACCTCTCGCTTTCCCGGTTGGATTCTGCGAGAGGCAGGGGGGGGGGAGTGGGAGCTCTCAGGAGCGGATTAGAATATCCCTCGGAGCAAGCTCGGTGCCGGGGACCAAGTTCCCCGGCAACACATTATTCCTAGGTCGATTAGACGTCCCGACCCTCGTGTCATCCGGGGCCTAATAACGTCGTCGAGCGGCCCTTAGATCCTCGGGAGATTAACACAAGTGAAATAACACTGACCCCGTCCTTAAATATGGATCCTCATATCGAGCAATCTCGCCCAATTAGTCTTGAGGAGACAATTGATCGCGGTAGCTTGGATGAATTTATATTTTACATTTGCGCGATTCCTTACACCAGCGGTGGAAGCGCGCTTCGCGTGCGCTTTTTTAGTTTTTTATTATTGTTACAATTTTTATAAAAATTTAGGATTGAAAAATTTGTATTTCAATATAATACTATTTGATTTTTACATTTGCATGAATTCTAAATATACACTGTTAAACTCGTCAAATATACTCAATTTGAGTCATTTTTAACTATTCCATAGGTCGCCACTACTCCTACTCAATATTTCATTAATTTTGACTAACCCAGGTAGAACAAAAATTATAATGACATCATATTGACATCAAAATAATAATGCTAATACAGTTATAAAATGACATAATAATGACAATTTAGAGTCATTTTCATGTCACTTTGACATCTTTGCGATTTCTTGTTCTACTTGAGAAAAGGAAGGTAAAATTTTGATTAACATGGAAGTTAAATCAGATAAATTAACAATATATTGAGTAATTAAGACTTACTCAATATGTCGCTAATTTTATCTCATTGTTTTAGTCAAATTAACCGAATATTGAGGAAGTGGCAATCCATAGGAGTTTACAGTGTAAGAATCCCAAACAACGTCGGACAGTTTAAGCCAGTATTTATAAATCGTCAAAAGAGAGCCAATAAAATGGAAGAAAGGGAATATATCCCAACATTGTACGTCGAATGAAAAGCTATCGAAAAAAGCCGACGATATAAATCGTAACTATTGCGACGCCACAACATCGCGTGGACTAACGAGTAATCGTCAATAAATAAAAGTGACAAAATCGTGGCCAGACCGGAAATAAATGATAAAACATAAAAACACTCACCAGCCGATGTCCTTCTGTCAGTCTGCTCCTTCGCCGCCGACGGGAACGCACTCGCACTCGGAACTGAAAAACACGACTAATTATCGCGCGCGTTAATTAGTCCTCACTCGGCACTTTCGTCGCGCGGCACTTGGCGCGCGTAAATAACGCGAACGCGACGATACTCCGTCCGTCAAATCCCGCAGCACCGCGTCTCACATAAAAGTGAAAAACTCGAAAGAAAGCGTAACAGCGGCAGAAGCGCAGCACCGATCTACGGCATCCCAGGTAGAACAAAAAATCACAAAGATGTCAAAATGATATCAAAATGACTCCAAAATGTCATTATTCTGTCATTTTATCACTGCATTAGCGTTATTTTGATGCCAATATGACGTCATTATAATTTTTGTTCTACTTGGGGTGCCGACGGGACGAAACGACGCGTGCCGACGGGAAAGTAACACGATCAACGATATTGGATTTCTATAATAATTCTACGATGTATCGTTATATAAATTCACTGTTTAACTATTTTACTTGTATAACCACGTCGCGAGAGATAGACAGAAAGATCGTGCGTCTCTAAATAGTGAGCCCCTCAATCCCCGTTGACGTCCAATACTTTACTGCGTTCGCGCACTATTATGTCATATAGACACATAGCACACACTTTCTGTAAATTGTCAAAGCAAGGTTTCGACCAGTCGCGTTATTCGAACGTCACACTCCTGACACTTGTTTGAGAAATGCAGACTTCACGTTTGAAAATCTTCAAGCGAAGAGCGTGAAAGAACGGAACCGCGCGATCCCGTTTCGAGCGACGAAACGACGCGTGCCGACGGGAAAGTAACACGATCGGCGATGTTAGATTACTACAATAATGCTTCGATCCATCGTTATATATACACTGTATAACTATTCCACTCGTATAACCACGTCGCGAGAAGTAGAGAGAACGATCGTGCGCTCCTAAATAGTGGGCGACTATTAACAATCCCCGCCGGCGCCCGATACCTTACTATACTCGATCGCCCACTATTACGCCGTACAGACACATAACACGTTTTCCGTAAATCGTTAGAGCGAGATTTCAATCAATCGCGTTACTCGAACTCCTGACACTTGTCTTGAAAAATTCTCCACCAAGAATATTTGTTACTCAAAAATTAAAAAGTCGACGATCTGATTGAGACTGGCAAGCACCGCGACGATGGTGTACACCGTGGTATCGGAGAGGTCTCGTGTTCAAATCCCGGTGGTTCCGGGATTTATGTTTAGATTTACGTTTATCTCCTTAACAATTGAGAAAGTGCAGAAGAAATTTAACTTATCTTTTTTTATTACCTTCCACAAAAGATGTATCTTTTAGAGAATTGGTAGCGTTTACCGCTAATTATATTAGAAAAGCTTTTTCCTTTTACTGATGCAGCGACTGTATTTGTTAAGGCAAAGATTATGACTTCTCAGGTTAAAATTTTTATTAAAAAATAACAATTAGATTCACATTTATTTCCATTAAAATTGTTTAAAATCGTGAAAGAATTTTTGGACGTTAATTTCCTGATTTATCGAATTTTATTTAAGTTTTATGTTTATTTTCTTATTGATACTGTTATATATTATTGAAATTCATTGCGAGTTAATTTTGCGTCGTGAGTAATTATCTCGCTTTTAGAAACTTGTAAAAATGTTTCGGTTATGTATATAAAATTTCGAATACAATTGTATCTGTTACGGGCAAAGTCTGCATAGTCTGCATTGTATACAAATTTTTATATGTGTATTATTATTGTAAACAGCATTTTACTAATTGCGTTATTATTAATAATAATAAATAACACTTTTTAATTTTTGAGTATCAAATATTCTTGGTGGAGATTGAATCATTGAATCTCCTTGTAGCTTGCAATATTTGGCGGAGACTAAATCTCCTTTAAGTATTAAAGACAGAAAAACCCACCCACTCTATGTGGGATATCGGAGCCACCGGGATTTGAACCCGAGACCTCTCCGATTACTAGTCCGTCACTCTAGCACGGAGCCACACGAAGCTCCGCAGTAAGATTATCCTCCGATGTAGACAGGGCATTAGAAGCTGCCCACTGCGGTCGCGGAAAATCCAGCGGGAAGTTTGGCGGGAGTGGTGGGGAGAAGGTGACTTTTTGATCCGAATTCATAGTCGTTTCTTAAATCTTAAGACTTTAGAATTTCTTAAATTTTAATCGTCTTTTTAAATTGTAGAGTTGATCATGGCTACTTTATATTCTATGGTTCGAAAAGGAAGGAAGAGCGCGAGAAAGACGAAAAATCCTTTAATTACATTTACTGGAGTACATTTAATCACTTACATTTCAAATTTACATATTAAAAGTTATTTTTCCATTAATCTTTCATATTATGAACCATAAATTATAAAGCAGTTAAGATCAGCTAGACAATTTAAAAAGACGATTTAAAATTTAAGAAATTCTTAAGTCTTAAGATTTCAGAAGTGATCATGAATTCGGACTTTTGGAATCGGTTCGCGTCTCGAGGTTTGACGCTCGACTACGTGAATCAGGACAAACAAGCTGCCGGCTTGCACATGTGGCTAATGATGAGTCGAATAGCAAGAAAAAGAATTATCTTCCATTATACTAATTTATTCTTTTAATTACCTTAATAATAACAATGAACAAACAAAACTATTATAGTATTTGTTATTGTTTGGAATCATACGAGGATTTCGCTTCACTCGAGAGAATTCACGCGAAAACAGCGTGCGGGTCGAGCGTTTTGCCGTGAGTACGGCCTGCGACCAGCGCCCAATTACGGCCTCGTTATCAGGGGGCGGCAATAAGCGCGAAAACGCGCTTGCATTCGGCGAAAGCCGGGGTCACTTCTTCGTCCATCGATGTGGATAGGAAGTCTCGCAGTCGCGAATATCGATCGCTCGCAGTCGCGATCCCGCGTTTGAAATAATCTAAGTTTTTATTGTAAACTATTGTGAAGGTGTAAAATATACTCTGAATTGTGTAACTCTCGGTGGTCTTAGAATTCTTTGTCGCGCCTCTTCCATCCTTTATCTCTCCCGAGCTACCACGCGGCGAGCATCCATTCGTCCGTTCAAAAACAGTTATGTTATAAAATTCAAAAGTGTAAATATTTTGTTTCATAATTAGCGATCAGGATAAACAAAGTTACATCTAAAAAAAATATTCTAGCATAAGCGGGGAATTTCTCTAAGTATTTCCTTTAAGCCAAAAATCTTAGAAATAAAGTATATATTTTTTTAACATATATTTATTCATAAAAAATAAACACGTAAGCTTAATCAAGAATAAATTCCTCTGTAGAAAATTTCACCGTAGTAATCCGAATATCCTATTGAAATAAGAAAATATGCAAGATACTCGAGGCACGCGTGCTTGTTTAGGTATGCGATGCCATTATGAGGCAACGAGCTGTGTGCAGTATGCAGTGCAAATTAAACTCTTTGCATTATGAAAGTACAGAATTTTTAAAAGGGAGCACATTTAGACGACTGCTAGTCCGCATTTGAGAATGAGTATTTTTCTTCTATTTCTACTAGGTTCTACTTAAAAGCTACATAGGTTTGCAGTGAGACTAAATCGTCGTGCCATATAATCATGGTTATAATTATCGACCTAAAGTACAAGGAATGTTTTCTGAAATAGAAAAAGAAAAGTAAAAATTCACGACTATATTTCTCTTTTTCTAATCAGCGTGATAGAAAGAAATGAAAAAAGAATTCGTGGTTTATTTCTTATTTAACAAAATTTTTATTATTTGCATTACGGAGAAAGAAGTTTTCTCTAATCAATGTATGATAATCAGATAGTTAATGCTTATGTTGAAAGTAGAAAATATTCATCTTTCTCTCTCTAAAACATCGTTATAAATAAGAATATTATCATATTTACGAGAAGATTTTCCTGGTATTAAGAGGATTGCAATCTTAAGTCCAATGCCTCGTGGTTACCAGGATATTTTTCTAGATTTTAGAGTATCTTCGTGGGGGTCGTATATCGGAGGAAAATCTTGTAGAATCAAGAGGAAACCGCTAAAGGATGGAATTTTTTTTGTCGAGCGCGAGAATCACCGGTTAGATTTTCGCGCACGCTCGATCGTAGATAATTGCGCGACTACGACAGTTTGCAACAAGATGCACGATAGTTACATAGCTACGCGTGTATAAGTGAAAGAAATACGTATAGAGCGAGACACTTACATGAGAAACTATGCGGAGAACTACTACACGAGGATCGTGGCTGACGTAACGACGTTCAAGGGACCGGCAAATTCATGCCGGCACGACGCGGTACAGCGAAACTCCCGCGTTTCGCGAGTTACACTGCGAAACGATGAGGACGAGGCAAAATTTAAAAGTTTTAATGAAGTGCACCCGGGATGGCATACGTGGGCATAAGCGTTCCAAGAGCATCGAATTATTTTTTTCCTACTCGACGCGACGACTAGATTTATGAAAACATCGCGGGTAGAGACTGTCGACGCATAATTCCTCTCTTACCATGAATTCAAGAAATTTTTCGTCCTTGAGACGAATGTAAAATTAACGTTGAAAAATTATAAATAAATTATTTATAATGTACAAAATATTTGCTACAATAATTTCGGATTAATTGCATGCTCTTTCTATCAAGCTAAACGGCACATTGACGCAATTTTTATGACATCAGACGGTTCCTTTTATATACTGATAGAATTGTTATTATATGCGGACGCATCTCTACGTATTTCTGCTACTATTTTTAATTTCCAAATTTAGTTTCTATGCAGACAATATGCTGAAATATGTCTATCTGGGCACTTATGCAAATTCGTCTGGATTGACCCTTACGATTACGGTTACGGAAATGTATACGGTCATGGACAAAAAGGTTGTCCGGGTTTTTGCGCGAAATTTTGAAACGTACTCTGTGATGTAAAAGATCATGCTTTGCGCCGTACATTTCATTAAGGTGATTCTTATGAAATGCTTCCTGACACTATTTGTACGACTAAACGTTCTGACATACATAACAGTAGAACGGTTTCTCCTTAGTGTGGCTGTTCTCATGGCGCATAAAATTGCATAATCACAAAAGGAACAATTATAACGTTTGCCCGCAACAGAAGACATTTTTTTATGTTTTGCAATAATATATATATTATTATATTATTATATACATTAACTGAGACGAGCAAGCTCTCGGCCAATCAGCTGCGACACCTGGCAATTGCCACTGCACAGCCACACTCAAATTAAAAATGTTCCCTTCGACAGATAGACAAATTAAATGTGTATTGCCATGTACATGTATATATGTGGATAGTTTTCCTTTAAATTATCAATCAAAGAATCACACTGATTTTAAAATAATTACAAAAGCCGATCGTACGCAATTTACGATATTGTTCTAAAGTAATAGCAAACGTTACAAATGACAAATTTGCTATTATTTTGGAACAATGTCGTAAATTGCGTACGATCGGCTTTTGCAATTGTTTTAAAATCAGTGATTCTTTGATTGACAATTTAAAGGAAAACTATCCACATTGTATACATCCACATACATGTACATGTACACGGCAGTACACATTATAATATCTCTAAATATGGACAAGAAGTAAATAGTTTGCGTATGCTATTAGCGCCAAACCAGTGAGAAATGATTGGTCAAATCGATATCGAAACGATATCAATTCGTTGCATCGAAAAGGCATCAATTCGACGTCGATTCGATGTCTTTTCGATCATCATTTCTCACTGGGAAGTATGGTAGTAACACAGTGAAAGAAGTAAAATCGAAATGTTAAAAGAAAATTTAAACAAAACAAAAAAGGAAAACCAATAAAATAACCAAATATAATGGCATGAAAAAGAAGTGAAATCACAAATCATTTTAAGTACGTTTATCATAATCAAAATGTTACAATAAAAAAATTATGAAATACCAAATATAATGGCATGAAAAAGCAGTGAAATCAATTAATGCTATTTCAATCATGTACATTTCTCAGACTAGCTAATCAATAATAAGTAGCAAATTAGGTGAGAAACAAAAATCGACAGGGAACCAAAGAAAGTAATAGACGGAAAACTTCATACCAAAATTAGGATGTTTCCTGCGATGTTGATGTTCAACTATCTTCCACCGTTTAGGTGGTCTACCTGGAGGTCCGGGGACAAGAAAAATTTTGCGAAGAAGAAAATTTTACGACGACGACGACAACGACGACGTATCTGAATAACATAAATCGTGTAGAAAAATGCCTGCATATTTTATATTTTTGCAATTAAATGCATTTTGTGCATCATTGTTATATAATTATAGTTGTAAAAATCTACATTCCTGATCAATATACATATTTTTTGCTAATACCGATTTATTTGAAAAGAACACTGATTTCTTTCTTGAGAAGCGTCCTCTTCCCTGTAAATAATACGCTATAATAGCGTCTCGCTTATAT